>JAKFQP010000634.1:0-22066 GCA_023375905.1 Nycticorax nycticorax
TCCCAAAGATTGTTCAGCGAGATGCCACAGCCCGTGTGCCCGCTGTGCCGCGGGGTGTCACAAGAGGCGTTGCGTGAGGATAACGGTGAAGATTGCAACAGCCCCCGGGAGGCCCCTCAGCCCCTGCCGCTGCCGCAGGGAGGGACGAGGTGCAAACCCCTTCATCCCCACGCAGATGGGTCGCTGTCACATTGGCCGAGGGGAGATGCAACTTGCAGGGGTATGTGCATGTCCCACCCACTGGCAACAGCATAAAACCAGGGTGTTCTGGGCAAAGTGACACCTCCTGATCCTAACACTTCTGGGTGCAAGTGATTCCTGGTTGGATTGGTGTACAGCCTGTTGCTGCCTTGGTGCACACTGAACCAACACCTTCACCAGGTAGGTGACCTGGCCACCCATTCAGCCTCCTTATGCAAATCCATCTTCCTGTAACCGTGTAAATGACAAACTGTTGGAAGTGTCCCTGAATGGAAATGAGCAACAGAGCTGCCTGAGAAAGAGAATAAAAACCTTCGTATGAGTCTGAAGAGCCCAGAACATGTGGAAGATGGAACTAAGGTTTCCTAAATATGAGAGGTATTGGAAACATGCTTTGATGCTTAGGGAGGGACACCAAGATCTTCTGTTTGGGGGGAATGGGGACTTTTCTCAGCAAAGTAAGGAGATATTTTTCACACAGCAGCACAGAGATTTCTCATCCTTTCAGGCTTCCAGTTAACTCAAAAGGCTGATTTGTGTTTCCATTTCTGGCCACCAAGACACTTCCCTGCCATCTTGCTCCTCCCGGGGTCGGTGCTGCACGGGGCAGGGGCAGTAAGTGTTGGGCTGGGGAGGGCCTTCTCTGGGAAGCCTAGGCATGGTCTTGAGTTGGGATGGGTGCTCCCAATCTGAGCTGGGAGGACTTTCCTGAGCCCGGGGGAACAGAGGAGATTGGGCAGGGTGGTTTGGGTAGCCAGCTTTGGACTGGCTGAGGTGGTGGAGAGCACTGGCTAACCCTTCATATAGCATGACATCTGCAGGCACATGCATTTCCCTAAACTCTGGACCCTGGTTTGTCTATTAGCGTGGCACTGAGCGCTGGCACAAGCATCCCCTGATGTGCAAACTTTCTCTGCCCTGGCATTTGATTAAGAAGAAGTAGAAGGAAGAGAGCAAATGCCCTAGCGGTAATCCTGCTCTGCTGACTGGGCTGGCAAGTGTATCTTGTGTCACCCCTTGATCCTGTCTCTCTGGAAAATTCTGCGCAGGGGACAAACACATGCCCTGCAAAAGGTCTGAGGGACTATAACTTGTAAAGGTAATTTTTTTTCCCCTTATAATCTGAGGTTCAGTGGATGTTGTTTTGAGCAAAATGGCAACTACTGGGCATGAATGCTCCAATGCATTTTTTAAGGAAAACATCAGGAAGACCTGAGAAGAAATAAACTCCAGATTGTCCAACAAGGCTGGTACTTTGTAAAATGCTCCCAGGATACCTGTGAAGTTGCAATGCTAAGAATCATTATTACCTTTTTTTGTTGGAGATTGTTCTTCTGTTTTTTGGCTCACCATTTGTGCCCAGCCTTGTCCATGTCCTTTCTTTTTTGTCTTGATATGTTGTCTCTGCAGCCCTGTGAAGACCTGGGATAGGCGTCAGCCATGCGGATCCTGTACTTGCTTTTCCCCTTCTTCATCCTGTTGATCCAGGGTACTGCAGGTGAGAGGGGAAGAGAGGAGATGGAATGAGGTGTGACCCTCATTGGTCGTGTCTTCCATGTCCTGGGAAGTGATCAGAGTTGTCAGCTATATATAAAATTTGGGAGGGGTTGGCTCTGATGAATGGCTGGGCAGCTGAGGAGCCAGCACGGCACCTCCTGGACCTCTCACTGGTCTTTCCCTGTGACTTTCCCCATGTGCACACACACTGCAGCAGAAAAGATAACCTCCTACTACAGAGATAAAGATGTTGGGTTTGGTACTTGGTGCATGTGGGAGACTGAGATCCAGGGTCAGTGTCAGCCCCTCTGGAGCTACGCGCATTTTTTAGTTATCCCTACTCACTTTTTTTGACATCTTTCACTGTGCAGGATCCTTCCTGGAACCAAGAAATGAGAAAGAATGTTATCGACAAAAAAACCACTGCGAATTTCTGAAGTGCTCTTTCCCCTTTGTCGTCAGTGGAAAATGTTCAAGGTTTTTCTTTTGCTGCAAACCGTAAGTTTTGCGATTAGAGATGCTACTCTGATGGCAGAAAGAGTTGCTGTTGTGTTTAACCACCCATGACTCGCTAACGGCTCAGAGCTATACATGCTCCAAGGCAGGGGCCAGGGGAGGAAAGGAAGAGTGCTTGAACCTGTCCTGAGCAGGGCTGAAGGAGCCCAAGGTCAGCCAGCACCTCCCCACCGCCCTTCAGCCCCATCAGACTCCTCCAGGCGCTGCAGAGGGCTCTCCCAAGCTAGCAAGGAGCGAGGCATTCACTGTCCTTGGCCAGCATCGAGGACACGATCCTGCTTTTGCTGCATCTGCCTAGACTTGGAGTCAGGGCTGCCACCACTGAGAGAACACGGCTCCAAACTGTCTGCAACAGGGGCTGAGCCTCACCTCCCTTGAGCCTGAATCTCTTGTGCCAGTCATAGAGTTGTTGATCATCGCAGGGAGGTGGGAGAGCGTGGGAGGAAGGGAAAAGTAATTCACACCAGTCGACGTGCTTGTCTGCTTTCTTCATACAGGATCTGGGGTTGAGACCCTGAACTGTCCAAGCAAGATGTCCCCTTTGCTTCTGGCTCCTGGAACCATCTCCTGACGTCCCCTCCCCTCCCTGCCTCTGCCCTCCCCGGGCGGTGGGACAGCAGGAGTGGAAGCGCTGCTCCTGCTGGGTGCCCGGGCGCTCGTGGGCTGGAGACCTCCCCTCACGGGCCTGGTGTCCCTTGGGCAGAGGCTGCTTTTCCCGGCTGGAATAAAGACGAGCAGTTTGGCATTGCAGCGGGTGGGACGTGTGGCCCTGTCCTTGATGCGGAGGGTGTGCCGTGCCTGCTGGCTCTGGGGGCGGCAGTGGGGGGGTGGCAGGAGAAGCGCCGGGGGATGCTGGGGGTCCCCGCCGCGCCTGTCCCTGGGGATGCTCTGGCCTGGCAGGCACGTGGGAACACGGAGCCTGTCAGTCCCTGCCAGGCCAGGGTGTTTGCTGTGGGTGTGATGGAGCTGCTCGGCGGATGCTCCCTCCTGGGGTGCAGGGCCCCTGTCCCGGTCCTGTTGGTCATGGATGTCCCTTGTCCCTGGCAGCCACGGCTTCGTGCACAGGGCTGGGCTGGCTGGTGTGTCCCTTGGTCCGACACCGCCAGGGCTGCCCACCCAACCCATCCTAATGGTCCCAGAAGTCCCACTACATAGTGGGATGGGACCTCCATGTCCCTCATTTGCAGTGGGGCTGAGCATTACAAAGCAGCCCCTGCTCAGCTCCCTCCCTGCTGCCAGCCCCCCCAGCATCAACCCCTCTAGCAGCCCCATTAGCCTCTGTCCTTGCCACATCTCTCCTGGAGGGGCCTGATCCTGCAGACATCACCCAAGGAGAGCTTTACAGGCCTTGGAGGGAAGTAGGTCTCCCAGGCTGGCTGTCCAGCTCCTCCTCAAGGTGACGTCTCCAATGGGTCCCATGGACCTCAGCCTGGAAGTGTCCAGAAGTGCAGTCCAGCAGGGAGCAAGCAGGGTGTCTTCTCCTCTCTGCCTGCCTTGGACAAACTTGGATTGCAACGTTGTTCTCTGTCAACAGCCAGTGGCCTCAACCTTTCTGCAAGTGCAGACCTCTGCCCTGTATGGTTAAACACACGTGTGTCCCCACACATGTGAGTTCATCAGTGACTAGTGACCCTGGCTGTTTTACTGAACCCCTTCCATTCCAAGGAGGCAGATCACCCTCAGCACTCCATCCCTGAGTTCCCCACCTCCTGCTTCCCCACTGGGTGTGCAGCCCTTCCCAGAGCCACAGGGCTGATGCTTGCATTTGCTCCCAGGGCATCTCTGCCCTGGTCCTGAAGCTGAAGGTCCCTGCTCGATTCAGAGTAGCCCAGTCTCCTGTGACATAAACTCCCATGGGAGGGTTGTAGGAGTGAGTGGGGATCTGTACAACGCCAAGAGCTGTGTCCACATCAGCTAGGGTCTTTCCTCACATCCACCAGTAGCTCCCACCCTGCTGTCCATGTCCTGTACCCAGCACAGAGGTTCCCACTGACTTTCTGGGATTGTTTCCTTCATGTTCATTCATGTAGCATTTAACTAAACATTTAGCAGTCACCACTAACACCCTTTATCTCAGCAGCACGAAGCTGTTCCACTGTCCCATAGGCCCCTTTGCCCGGAACATCTTGTACAAGACTGATGGTGTTGTGGGAAGTCACCCCATGAGTTTAATATAGAAGAGACAGAGGAGAAACAGCAAGAAAAGGAGAAAGATCAATGGATAAATGATATTTTCTGTTACCCATGGGTATGACGTGACTTACACATGGAAGCTGTGAACTGGAAATGTTGAGATATATATATATATATGCATTTGAGCATCAGCTCATAAATGTATGCAGCAATCAATGTTATTCCCAAAACATCTGATGAAACTACAAATAAAAGCAGAGATAAAGCCCTTCTCATAATTTTGAAAGGTGAGAAGGTTTATAAATACTCCTCATGTTCTTGCACATCCCATACTAGCTGATTATTTTGTCAGATTGGAGGAGACAAGGAGGGAAACCTTATCTGCTTTTTTGAGACTGGTTGCTGCTGCCTGTACCAGGCAAAGTCCAGGCGGTTCATGCCGAGCCACCGCAGCCCGTGTGCCCGCTGTGCCGCGGGGTGTCACAAGAGGCGTTGCGTGAGGATAACGGTGAAGATTGCAACAGCCCCCCGGAGGCACCTCAGCCCCTGCCGCTGCCGCAGGGAGGGACGAGGTGCAAACCCCTTCATCCCCATGAATATGGGTCACTTTCTGATTGGCCAAGGGGAGATGTGGCCATGGGAATAAGCATGTCCCACTCACCAGCAATGGTATAATACCAGGGAGTCTTGGGCAAAGCAGCATTCCCTGACCCAAGGGCATCTGGACCCAAGTGATTTGTTGCTTCCTGAAGACCAAGACCTTCTCTCATCAGGCAAGTAACTATGGGGTCTCTTTCAGGTTGGCCACCAATTCACTCTCTCTGTTGAAGTCCCATCTCATAGTAGAACCATCTAAATGACAAACTGTTGGATATATCTGTTCACATAATGACATCATCTGAGCTTTCTAGGGAAAAAAATAAATTGAAAATATGAATTCCTTCCCATTAGAGCTGGGAATCTGCTGAAGCTGGATCCAGAGTTTCCCCAGAAGAGGATAAATTAGAAAATTTCTGTGGTATTTGAAGAGGGACACCAGGATCTTGTATTCTAGGGAGATGGGAACTCTGCAACTTAAAGGGAGTAGCCGCTCTACCTGCAGCAGTACAAAGAATTTCCATTCTTTCAGCCTTCAGTGAACTTGAAAGGTCATGTTTTCCTGATCTCTTTGGCCACTGAGACACTTCTCCCCTGTTTTCTCCTAACTGGGGAGCTGCTGCACAGAATTATTTTATACCGTAGCTTTACTATTGCTTTTGCACTCACCATTGGCACAAGCATCTCTGAAATGGGCAAAACTTCTCTACTTTGGCCTTTGGTAAGGAGATGCAGAAAAAGAGAGCACAGGCACTAGGTATAACCCTTATCTGATGAGCATGCTCTTGGAAGCATACCTAGTCTATCTGATTCTGTCTTTCTAGAAACATATTTAAGCCTGTTTTAGAGGCAAGTGTGCCATGCGTAAGGCCCAAGGCACTTCCAAAAGTAAGTTTTCTGACTGCATTCTCTCAATAGCACCAGCTGCTTTTTTACTTAAAACAGCATGAATCTCCAGACACAAGATCCACAGTCTGTGCTTGGGAGAAAGCATAAGGAAGATAACTGAAAAATATGTGTTTAGGTATTGCCTTGCCTGAAACTTCCTGAATTATTCGCAGGCTATTCATGAAGTTGCAGAGGTAGCCGTTGTTCTTGTGAATGGGCTACAGAAAACACCACCTTCTTTTGCTCAGGATAACACATCTGCAGTTTGGTACACCATAGGGCCCAGGCTTCTGCACCGCCTGGGGTCCCCCATGCCCTTCTTGCATTGGTGTCTCCCCTCTGCAGCCTCGTGAAGACCTGGGCTGGGCGTCAGCTATGAAGATCCTTTACCTGCTCTTCCCCTTCTTCCTCCTCTTGGTCCAGCGTGCTTCAGGTGAGAGGGGAAGAGGGGAGATGGGTGAGGTGTGAGCCCCCATCAATGAGGTCTTCCATGTTCTAGGAAGTGACCCTATTTTTTAGAGGTGCTCAAAGGAGGCAATGGTTTTGTGGCTTTGCTCCAGCATGAAAAGTCATGCGATGGGATATGCCAAAGGATGCTCTCACAATGCCTGTTCCTCTGAGAGTCGAGGGGCTGGTGGGGAGAGAGCCATCCAGGAATAAGAGCTTGGCTCCTTCTGTGGGTTATGGAAGGACTGAATTCTGGGCTCCAGCCTGGGCATTTAGCTGCTGCTCTGGGGGGTGTCTCTGGGTGAGCTCCTATTGCAATCGCTGAAGTCTCAGCCTATGCAGCCTACCCTGCTCACCCAAAAAATGTATGGGGAAGTCTATTGTCTGATCACAGATACTTAGCACCTTTAAGGACCCCTAGATGTGTGTGATTCTGAGATATCAAAGCTCTCTAACCCAAACTGGATGAGCTAGCCAGGGCTTTATGGATGAGCTGCTCTTTTTGCAGGGACAGTGGGAGGATGGAAAATATTCGTTTGTACCACAAATGGCCAGGGATACCTGTGCCTCAGGGCTTCAGCTGATAGTCCTTGTAGGTAGTTAACTTGCTGCTGAAGGTGCAATTATTGTCATTTTAATACGTGGCCCACAAAGTGGGTTGAAATACTAGTGGAGTACCAGCCCTTCTGGAATTACAGAATATTCTCCCAAATTATCTTTTCCTTTCAACTGTTTCTCTGTACAGGTGCAACTCTGGGTCCACAAAGTGAAAGTCAATGTAAGCAAGAAGGGGGATTCTGTAGTTTCTTGACATGCTATCACCCTGATCACATCTTTGGAAGGTGTTCAACTTTTATGGTTTGCTGCAAAAGGTAAATTCTAAAGTCAAACATTCAGGAATTGGCCCTCTGCTTTCTTGGCCAAAATAGATCTGCTTTTCTCTTTACATCCACACTGCTGGATAACACCCTCCTCACGTTGAGAGGCAGAGGCCGGGGAAGGAAGGTTAAAGTTCCTTGGTAAAATTGCTTGAACCTGCCCCATGTGAGCCCAAAGAAGCCCAAATTCAGCCAGCATCTTCCCAGTCCCCCTCAGTCTCATGAGAACAGGCTTGGGTATTTCATGAAGACTTTCCCATACTGTTGGAATGTGAAGTTTGATCTCTGTGTAGTGTGGGGCATGGGACCATCTCCTTGAGGTTTCTGAAGAGCCTTGGGTTCAAGGCTGCAACCACTAAGGAAAGTACAGGTCCAAGTCATCTGTAATAGGAACTGGAGTTTATCTGAGAAGGGGTTGTCCAGTAATTCCCCACAGGTCCTTATAATAGGAAAAGTGGCAGAGAGACTGGAGGAAGACAAAGGAGGAACACAGGAAATAAATATCGGTGACCACATATTGTGCTTTGCTTATGCAGGAAATGGTGACGAACCCCTGAACTTTCTGAGCAGGACATCCCTCTCACTTCTGGCTCCTGGAACTGGCTCCTGATGTCCTCTCCCCTCCCTGCCTCTGCTGTCCCCCTGGTGTGGAAGTAGGAGTGGAAGCGCTGCTCCTGCTGGGTGCTCATGGGCTGGAGACATCCTATCATGGGCCTGGTCTTGTTTACAAGCAGCAGAGGCTGCTTTTCCCAGCTTCAATAAAGACATGTAGTTTCACAGAATCACAGACTGGTTGAGGCTGGGAGGGACCTCTGGAGGTCATCTGGTCTGACCCCTCTGCTCAAGTTGGCCTCCCAGAGCTGTTTGCTGAGGACCTTGTCCAGATGGCTTTTAAATATCTCCAAGGATGGAGACTCCACAATTTCCCTGGGCAACCTGTGCCAGTGCTCGGTTGCCCTCACAGTAAAAAAGTGTTTCCCGATGTGCAGAGGGACCCTCCTGTGTTTCTGTGTGTGGCCATGGCCTCTGGTCCTGACGCTGGGCACCACTGAGAAGAGCCTGGCTCCGTCCTCTTTGCACCTTCCTTTTGGGTATTTATACACATTAATAAGATCCCCTGCCCTGAGCCTTCTTTTCTTCAGGCTGAACAGTCCCAGCTCTTTCAGCCTTTCGTCATAGGAGAGATGCTCCAGTCCCTTCATCATCTTGGGGGCTCTCCAGTATCTCCATGCCTGTTTTGGACTGGGGAGCCCAGGACTGGACACAGTACTCCAGGTTTGGCCTCACGAGTGCTCAGTAGAGGGGAAGGATCACCCTCCTCGACCTGCTGGCAATACTTGGCCTAATGCAGCCCAGGATACCTTCAGGATGGCCACCTTTGCCACAAGGGACCATTCATGGCTTATGCTCAGCCTGGAGTCTACCAGGACCCCCAGGTCCTTTCTTGCAAAGCTGCTTTTCAGCTGGGTGGCCCCCAGCATATATTAGTGCATGGGTTGTTCCTCCCCAGGTGTAGGACATTGAACTTCTTCATGTTGAACTTCATAAGGTTCCTGCCAGCGCATTTCCCCAGCCTGTCAAGCTCCCTCTGGGTGGCAACACAACCCCCCGGTGTATCAGCCAGCCTTCCCAGTTTGGTGTCATTTGCAAGCTTGCTGACAGTAATCTACATTTTAACGTTTCCCAGTTTCCAGGGAGGAAACAGGATGCCTCCTCCTCTTCTTCCATCTGGAGACCATACAAGACCAGCACTTTTACAAACCAACACGCAAAACTGGAGGGTTACAATGTGCTGGAGCAAGATGAGGAGGAGCCCAGGATGGGTAGTGCCCACACAAGGGACACGCTGCCCAGCACAGACCTCCATAAGTGTCTGCTGCTGCTGGTGCCTGTGGCTGCCAGGGACAAGGACCAGGACAGGGGTGACACTTGGCCATTTATAGCAAGCAATATCCTATATAGTGAAGCCAGAATTTTTGTCAAGGTAATGGTTAAGGCTTGAAAAGCATCAGCAAGACATTTCAGCTTTTGAATTGTAGAGGAACCTCAACAGCTGGTGGCCAGCTACCCACTGACTCCTGCCGCGTTGAGAAATTATGATGTTTCCTGCCCTTCACTTCCATGTGTGCACTTCATTCCTGACATAACCGTAAAAGGTTACATTGCCAAGCAATGCCCCTTGAGGGAATATTTATTAAGCGTTTGGGCAAGTTTAGGCAGAACTGCAGGACGTAAGAGAGGGGTTCAGACAAGAAGAAATATTTCAGTACCAAATATTATGTGACCTGTGAAGTACGTATACCATATCTTCTACAATATATACCTCATGCAATACATCTAGGGGGATTCATAGAATTGTTTAGGTTGGAAAAGACCTTTAAGATCACCAAGCCCAACCGTTCCCCTAACCCTGCCATCCCACCACTAAACCCTGCCCCTAAGCACCTCGTCTGCCTGGCTTTTAAATCCCCCCAGGGGTGGGGACTCAGCCCCTTCCCTGGGCAGCCCATTCCAATGCCTGACAACCCTCTCGGGGAAGAAATTTTTCTGAATGTCCAACCTCACCCTGCCCTGGTACAACTTGAGGCCATTTCCTCTCATCCCATCTCCCGTTCCCTGGGAGCAGAGCCCGACCCCCCCCGGCTCCCCCCTCCTCTCAGGCAGTTTTAGGGAGCAATGAGGGCTCCCCTCCGCCTCCTCTTCTCCAGGCTGAACACCCCCAGGGCCCTCAGCCGCTCCCCAGCAGCCTGGTGCTCCAGACCCCTCCCCAGCTCCCCTGCCCTTCTCTGGACATGTTCCAGCAATGCAACATCTTTCTTGTAGTGAGGGGCCCAACCCTGACCCCAGCATTCGAGGGGCGGCCTCACCAGTGCAGAGTACAGGGGCAGTTCCTCTGACTTAATTTGGGTGACTACAGATGCAGTGGTGGCTAGACTGGCATTGCAGTTAGTAGAATCAGGAGAACCAACAGACCAGTGAGGACAGCTTCAGTTGCTTGAACGTTGGCAGCAGTGCCATTTCCAGTGCTGTGAGATATTCTGCCTTGTCTCCATGTGTTGTTGTGGAACAGCCAAGAACTCTTGCAAGTCTTATCTGTTACAGGGCTGTAAAAATTAAAATCTGTAATTTTAAATGTCATAAATGAGATCTTGTAAGGACCTTCTCTGTATAGTTCATTAACACCATTAAGCATTGTTTAGTGTAGGAAATCCTACAAGGAACAGCAGGCTAGGTGTTACGTGCCCATAATGTATTTGGGATAAAATAAAATAATATAATATAATATAATATAATATAATATAATATAATATAATATAATATAATATAATTAATATACTTATCCTGCTTCTCTGCTGATTAAGGAATATTCAACAGCTGTGTTCTTTGTGAGCTAATTCCTTTGTACACTTGTCTTTCTCAGCAAAACTTACGACTTCTGTCATGATGACAACTAAAACCACCCTGATGTTTTCTAGGCACAGATTTTCACTGATCTGTCTCTGTTCTGGTGTCTTTTTTCCCCTCTAAATAGAGTGCTTGATTTGCTTTCAGCCATAAGGCTCCTATGCATTCTCTTTGCTTTTCTCTTAGCAGTGGCCGATAGAAAGCAAGTCTACAGCCTACAACAAAGAGAAAAAATTAAAAGAAATAAACGTGCAGAGGCATTTTTCTAAAACCTGCCCAATCAGTTTTGAACTGCTTTTTGAGGGTGGACATAATCTAACTGCTCTAAGTGCACTGAGAAGAGGCCCGAAGCATGAAATTTTGCCTGAATGCATGGCCATGCTACATGTTGGATGCCTTTTTTAGACACATTCCCGCTGGGGGACAGTGGTACCCTCTCAGCCCCTGTTGATGTGTGGGCAAGCCCTGCCAACTGTCTCACTGCATGACAGGGCCAGACTGCCAGCTAGCACCAGGCAGAGGCTCTACAACTTGTCCAGGCATACATCCCTCCAAACACCCATTTTCCAAAAACTTTGCGTTATGTTTGATGTGAGTATAGGAGATCATGCCACAGAGATTTGGAAGTTGGGCAGGACACCTGAGGATAAGTTTGTTCTCTACTGAGAAGTCCAAAGAAATAGTTATAGGACATACAACTGCTGCAATTTTGGCAGGAAAACAAAATTCCCTCCTGAAAACATTTCAGAAATGTGTGTATCCCAATGGAGAACTGAAGGGAGTGTGCTGTGTGGTGGAGGGAGTGGGAGAGGAGCTAAGGAGGAGAGACCTGTATAAGCTGTTCTCCATCTATCATTTTTATGCATCCTGTCCAGAGGGACAGGGGGGTGGGGTGGGGTGGGGTGGGGGTGGGGGAAGCAAAACTTACATCCATTGCTGTGAAATTACAGAGCAAACAACTTCTGGAAAGAAAAGAATTGGCATAAATTGTTGCACTATTTGAAAAACAAGGCCTACATCTTTCCCAGGATGCTCACAGGCATCTTCCAGAAGCCAGAACATTGAGTCTCACATGTTGATATTTTAACGGATGGTGGGCATCTAGGTTGTGAGCTATTTCTCTTTACCTGAGAAAAGATTTCTACATAGTAAGAAAAAAAGGATTTGGCATCAGATTCCCGCAAGGGGAAGCTGAATTCTTCTAGCCAGCCTATCTCTTGGTACTGGAGGGTAAGGCCTTCAGTCCATGTCTGTCTAGCCCTGGACAGCTATATGTCTCAGAAAAGCCCAAATTAAGGAGCAGCTGGCACTGTAAATTGTTGCTCTCCAGTGTTTATGTGTCAAACCCCATCGCCCTCAGCCAACGCCACAGACACCCATGTTTCAGTGATGTGCATGCTAAGCAACAACAATTTATTCAAAAGGAGGGAAAGCAATGGAGAATACATTTGGATTTACTCTACATCATAAAGCTTTTTGCATTAAAAATTAAAGGTACATGAGGCTTTGTAGCAGGATCCGGTGACTTGATCAGTAAGGGGATTCAAAGCAAATTCCTAGGTTTAGAAGAAATCTTCATTGCTCTTGAATGGACAGTCCATAAAGTTTCTATACATCCCATGGGCTGCACAAGAAAAAAAAAAAAGATTCAGATTCTCTTTCTGCTTGTATTCCCTCCCTACTTACTCTCAGTCCATGCATGTTTTCCTCTTGGGTATAAATACTTTCCAAATTATCTGATGTCATGTGTAGTCATGCTGGGACAGCCCTGTGCACTCATACCTTTGAGTAAGAGGAGTATTTTCTTATTGCTTCAGGAAAAGGAGGGAATTAAATTGATATCCCTTAATATTGGGGTGAATGCATTCATTCCTGGGTGAAAACAGAAGGCTAACTTTCATGTGATCATTTCTTTTTACAACACTGTTGCACTTCTTGCACACATTTGATGGCACCCAGAGAGCTGTGTTCACCCTACAGTGTAACTGAATTCCCCTCTGTTCCCCGCACAGCACAGCAGCCCAGTTCTGCAAATACCAAGCCCTGATATTTTGCTCTGGCATAGGAGCTGTAAAGGGGTCAAACAGGGCTGGGACAGCACAAGGCTGACATCTCTGACTTTATCGTTCTTGCTGGGGCAGATCATGGTCCATGTGTCAGGAGAAAGAGCACCATGGAGCTCAACCTACTTCAGTGCTTGACTGTCCTCATGGTGCAATAAGGTTTTTTCCTTACATCCACCCTGAACATTCAATAGCACCTTGGGGTTAAGGACTCAGGCAAAATAGATTTGTCTGCTCATACTGCAGATAAACCTTGGTGAATGTCAAACTCACTATTTGCAGCAGGAGCGGAACCCAAAGCAACTTCCAACTTTAACCAGATGGAAGGGACATCTTCCGAAATGACAGGTCCCTTTTCTACAGAGAAACATGTCCCGTTGGGGTGAAGACAAACCTGCAACAATAACAAAAAATTTACCCAGTAGTGGTTAAAATGTGCTGGGAAATTTACTTCAGGTGCACAAAAATCCCCCCCTAGAATCTCTTTTCCATCTTACCTGGAGACACCTGGAGTGCCAAGAAGAGGAAAGAAAAGAGCAGGTAAAGGATCTTCATGACTGCGGATTTTCTGTATCACTGCAGGGAAGAGGACCAAGAAAGATGTATGACAGACAGTCCCTGGGATCTACAGTCTTCTGAACTGTACAAATACTGTCTTAACCAAAATTGCATTTACATTGCCTTTTTCTTCAAACTTTCAAAAATAACCACTAAGACCCATACGCCATCATGACTGCTGTGTGAGCATTTCTGGGAACAGTAAACATATATGGGGCAACATTCTTTCAAGATATGTGATCATTAAGTTATTTTAATAGTTTGATAGCTTGGATTTCTTTCACATTTTGCAAATAGTCCTTTGCCAAAATGCAATCACAAATTTATTTTTAGTTAGATGTTTTATCTAATGAATAAACAACACTAAGCAAAATGAGGTGATTATATGGTCAGATTACAAACTTCAGAAAAAAAATGTTCATATTGCAAGGTTAAAATTTATCAAGAAATAACAGCTAAAATCAGCTTGCTTAAAATCTTCAGTCTTAGTCTACAGGCAGCAGTTCCAGTATGGAAATGTACAACCATATCAGTTCCTGTTTGACAAATGAAATTTGAAGAGTGAACATGTAAAGCCTTCACTGAAAGAGTTAATAATGGAACTAATAGCAGCAAAATGGGGTAAGATAGCCTAGAAGGGGGCTTATGGGTAAAGAAAGGGTAGTTAATGTCATGGAACTTGTCATTAGAGAACCTTCTGATCTGTCACAAATTGTATTCTCTTCAGCAAGGAAGGAAAATGAGGTTGTTCTGCAAACGAAATGGTAGAGGGTGGCTCAAACCAGCTTTGAAAATAGTATTAGAAGTTTATACAAATGTCTATATATTTGAAAATATCAGGAGAAACAAGTAGGCAAAGTTAACAATTCTGAAAATCAAATGAAGTTCTTAACATAGAGACATAGATAAAAAATATAGACTGGTTTCCATCAAAGAGACCACCAATTTCCCTGGACCACAGACATCTCTAATCTGACCTTACCATATTTTTTCCTATGAGTTAGTAAGTAGAGTATTTTTATCAAATATTCTAGCTGTTAGCACATATTTGAACTACATATTCAACCTGTGCAATTTCTGGAAAACTTAGATTAATCTTTTTTAGCAACCCATGAATGAGGTTAATAATGCAGAGGTTTGAGGTTTTGGTTTTAGGGTTGTGGTTTGGGTTTTTTGGGGGTTTTGGTTGTTTTGGGGTTTTTTTTGAGAAAAAGACAACAGCAGACATTGAAAGAAAGACTGAAAAGAATTGAGAAGTTACCAGGTTACCAGGTGGGTCCCAGAAGCCAAACAAGACCTGGTCTTGGTCCTTTCCTTCCAGAGGGCTTTGGCTGTGGGGCTGAGAGCCTCTTTTATAATGTGTTTCCTAAGGGGGGTGGCAACTGCTTTCTCTTCTCAGCAAGCACACATTGAGCCAATCAAAAAATTACCCATTTTTTTGGTGACTTCTAATCCAACCAGCATCAAGTTGCTTTTCATTTCCTGGTGAAAAAAACCCAGGGTTTCTCTCCAAACCTGCTGAAACTTTTCTTCTGGAAAAATCCCAGGTTATTCATGCAATACCTCTTGTGACACTCCAGTTTGTGTAAGATACGTTAAGCCACTGTGGTATGTGTCAAACATCTTGGGACATACGTTGAACTGTTCCTGCTTGGGAGCAACATAATCCATTGCAATATAAAACATCTGTGTGCTTCTCTGCACTCCCAGTTAGTTTGTTTTCTGTTCCACAGATACAGAATGTAAGAACACAGAATGGACATATGAAACTAAAACAAATGTCCTTTGGCTTAGTGGCTGGTGGCCACTCAGGATGCCTAAGTAAAGAGCATATAATGTACAGAAATAAGGTGAGTGCATTGTGGCTGTGTCCCTGTACACCCTTCCAGCTGATGGAAAATACATGAGTTTAGGGAAATCCAGTGCCAGAGGTTGTCTCTGGACCCCCAGGCTTCAGAGCTCCCAGTTGAGCTTTTTTCTGTGACTCCGGCTGATCTCCTTGTCCTTATCACCTCCACAGGACCTTCAGTTGATAATTCCACAAACATATTATGCCTTAGGTGAGCATTCATTTTTTTGATTATCTGCTCTCAGTCTGCCAGTTGGTCATCTCTGCTTTTTCTGCCATGGGAAGTGGCAAATAAATATTCCATTTTCACCTACTGGTGCTGTGGTCTTTTCTTACACTCCCTGTCTGTCTGTATTCCCACACTGAAAAGAGAGACTCTGTAAACCACATCTGTCACGTAAGTTTTCTAAATGGATTCAGATATTTGAGCGGATCATTCCTGTTGTACGTTTATCTTATATTCTCAGTTCTATTACACCCTTTTGGGAATGGGCTGGCTAGAATTGCATGCAATGTCCAAAAAAAAAAAAAAAAAAAGTTTAGGGACATGGTTTAGTGGTGGGTTAGGGTTAGGGGAATGGTTGGACTTGATGATCTTAAAGGTCTTTTCCAACCTAAACGATTCTATGATTCTATAATTCTAAATGCATCTTGGATTTGTGTTGTGCCTAATCATATTTATTCTTTTGTTTTCAGCTCCTTTTTCTCCTGCTTAATTCCTAACGTTTGCCTCATCTTTTTGTCCACAGGTAACACTGACATTTCTAGAGAGGCATCCACAGTGAAGTCTACAATTGCATTAGTGCAGTTTTGAAGGAACCCCTAGACGCTCCCCTGGGACTTCATGCCGGTTTGGTTTGCAGAGGGCTTTTCACATGTGCAAACTAGATTCCTTAGGAGGAAAATGAGTGGGGAGTTTTGCTTTGAAGGTACTCCAAAGGTACTCTGAAGATACTCCAGTGCCTAGTGGGGCATGAACCAATGTGTGGGCTATGCCACCTCAAGGTCCTGTAGAGTGTACATAACATTTCTGTCTTTTGGAAACCTGGAGAGTTTGGACTGCAGGATCAGCCATTTTAGGAGAGGCTGAAGGCCCCACCTTTGCTCAGCTTGGAGAAGGCATGGCTAAGTATCATCTAATTGCTGTTCACAACTAACTAATAGTAGCTATAGAGAAGATGAAGCCACAGTCTTATCAAAGGTGCACAGTGGAAGGATGAGGGGTAACGGACAAAAATTACAATGAGAGAAATTCCAGTTAGATATAAGGAAAAAAAAACCCTCTCTCAATGAGGGTCATCAAACACTGGAATGGAGGCCCAGAGAATTTATAGAATCTTGATTCCCATATAGATATTCAAACTCAACTGGAAAAAGCTCTAAGCAACCTGGACTATCTTTGAAACTGGCTCTGTCTGGAGGGATGGAGGGACCAGATATTCTCCAAACACACCTTTCAACATACATTGTTTTGTGGTTTATTCAATAGTAAAATCCAAGTCAAACTGAATTCATAAATCCATATAATGGAGAACTGAGGAGCCTCAGCACAATCTCTAAGGTCTAGTGATCCTTTCCTGTCTACTGATCTTCCATTGCACCAAGTCACTTGTTAACATACCCAATAACTGTACAAAGACATCAATACTAAACACTTTTTCAGATCATATTTTACTTTACACCTCACTTCAGTCAACAAACATTGTTCATGCGATATTTTGACGCCTGGAGTGCATCCTAATAGGTTAGGATAAGTTTGCTGTTTTGAATGACTAGTGTTTCTTATTGGCCAAGATCTCTTCACATGACACCATGTCTTACAGTCATTTAGCATCAAAACTAAACTGAAATATTTTAATTGCTTATTGGTTCCTCAGTTCAGTTACTAGTGATGTGCTTTTTTTCAATACTCTGATATTAATTTCTTAAGTATACAGAAGTGTACAAATATGCATGTATGCACAAACACTCATAGATGCATCTGAAAACATGTCTACAATTCCCCTTAAATGCATACCCTGATAATTGAGATAGCTTTCTATTTTCTACATGTTTTTATAAGCTAACTGTTTTTGCGGTAGGGAAAAATGATAGCTGAATTTCTGGTGTGCCTATGAACTTCTGACCGTAAAGAAGAAAACGAAGGGAATAAAATTACAAAAGTTGCAGTTACTTCACAACTTGCCAAGAGTTTGCGGTTAGGTTACCTACCAACTGTAACTGTTACTCAACCTGATTCCTCAAGGAAACAAAGATGCGTTCTTAATTTTTACCACGTCCAGGTCCTATGTGCAAGTAACGTCAAGGACTTGGCTTTAATGCTGAATATCCTTGACAATGATAATTAGAAATTCTACATGGTCACTCCCATCATTACCATCAAATTGTCTTTTCCTGGAGATGGCTAAGGGAGAAGCAGAGGAGAGATGGAGCACTTTGGGTTGTCCAAATCTCATAGTGGTGAGGCAGGCCTTATTGAGATTTCAGTTTGTGGCTCTCAGGGTAGAAAACCTTTCCATCCCTGCCTGCTGCTCCTGTTTTAATGAGCAGAAGGCAGTCAGTCAGTTTTCTACATGAGGAGGGAAACATCAGCGTTTTGCCCTTCACAATCTCAGTGTTTTTCTCCAGTGCCTTTTGCTGGTAGAGCTGACTTACACCAGGATCACAGTAGCACCAACTACACAGTCCTTCACCCAGGATACCTGGGTAGGAAAGTGCATGGGATCCAGCCCAGCTAAGTTGGCCAGCACCTTACAATCATTTAGCTCTTGACAACAGGTAAGTAATCCTCTCTACCCAAAACACCATCTACTTTCTAATCATTTTCAGTGCAGAGGGAAAGGGAGTCTTCATGGAGAGTTTCCTGCTTAAATAATGTTTCTTTTGTTTTCTTGTTTCACCAAAGTCCAGAAGATGACCCAGTTACATTTCTCTCTATCTCCATGGCAAGTCTTCACTCCAGCTTCTTCAAATTGGACTTCACCAGTGATGCTGCACTCCCCCACCCATTTCAGGTCCAGATCACCCAGTCCTCTGCGGAGAAGGAGAAATGCTATGATGGGGTCAGCATTTTATGTAATAATATAATGCTTAGAGCCCTGGCACAAGAACTGATAGATGGAGCCTGAAGCAATGTCTGCCTGATGCAGGTGGGGTGCACTATTAAGGGAAGTGCCTTCAGTGAGGCTGCAGAGTGTTGCGAGGAGAAATGGCTTTCCCCCTTTTCAAATCAAGATGTTTGGGTAATTGTGCTAAGATCACTTCCCAAAGAGCAAGGAGGGTCTTACCTCCATCTCAGGGGCCTGCATCAGGCACAGCAGATGAGGCAATCAGGAGCAAAAGGGAGAATCTCAAACTCTACTCTTAATAGTTTTCTGATGAAAAAAAAAAAAAGCAGCAAATATTAGGGAGGTCTCTCAGTACTGCTGCCCCTATTTAAAACGCTACTACACAAAATGCCAGTCTGCTGTTCCATCCCTCGCCTCCAGAGGATGGTTTGTTCATGGCAATGAAGGCTGTAGGCATCTGGAAGTCATTGAATGCAGGCATAGCAGGAACACCAGGGCCAACACAAGGCTGAGCCCTAGCAGCTCGCCAAGGAGCAGATAGTTTAGTGTGCTCCAAAGAGGAGGAAGGTTGAACAAGTGATGATGGTGGCCTAGCTAACCGCAGACTGCTCCTCAGTCAGATGGTAACATCATCCCTTTGTGCGTACTGAACCAAATTCTGGCCATAAGGCATAACTGGGACGGGAGGTCAAGGTATTTTGACGCCACTGTGGGGTAGTGTAGAAATTCAGACTCCTCTAGAGTAGTTGAAAAAGCCGTTAGCAGGAGTTGCACTGCCAAAGTAAATCCACCAAGGAGTATAACCATATTTAGATGCTGTTCTATAGTCGTAAGTGAATTTGCAAGGCATGTACTACGTTATAGTTAACAGATAAAATTTTGACCCGAGTGTAGATCGCCTGAATCAATAACAAGTCGATGCACAGTCATAAACTTCAAACAGTGCACAAAAAGAATTTAATCAAGTTCAAGCTTTTAATGATCACATAGTTATCTTGAGTAACCAGGGAGAAATTATGAGATTAACATCTGTATGAACAAATCTGCCCTCCATCTTATTTTTCGACTTGACAGCTAATTGGAGGTATCAGGGTACGGGCGCAGAGTCCAGCCTCTTGGTTTAAGGACCATGCGGTCAATGGCAGGCATGCAGTGTGTGTTCAAAGCTCCTTGGCAAAGGCCATGTAGCCCAAAGTTTCTAAAACCCAAAGAATCCCTGTAAGCTTAGTCATATTTTCCAAAGACTACAAGCAAGGATTCTGTCTCTGACATCTCAGTCAAAAATACCATAATACCTTCAAAAAGCAACCTGGGAACTACCAGAACATGTACCTGCTGGATACAAGCACCCACAAACTCATCATGGAGAGAAGCTAGGTTTCATCCCTGACAAAGATACCATGGTCACCACAGGAACGTTCCAGGAAGATGGCCGTTGGGAAGTGGGGGATGAAATGACCTTCCTTTTCCCTGGGGGTGCAGTGGGGTGCAAGTGGAGAAATATCTAGCTGTAAAAGCCACCAGCCCATGTGTGTGTTACTGCCCATGATGCATGCAGTTCTACAAAATATGTCCTCCTTCCTTACAAAAACCACCCAAGATTCAAACATATGAATGCCATCATAACTGATTTTATTAAAGGGGGGGGAAGAAATAATTTCCATGCTGCTGCCTGGTTCATATTTATGTTTTTGCAGATGCTGATGTTTGCTTCACTGCAAAGGGAGATTTTGAGAGCTTTTTGTTGCAGCAGGAACTGGTGCCACGAGGAGCGATGGTGATGGGGTGATTCAGAGGCCATTTGGTAGAAGCAGAAAGGATTTCCAAGGAAAATCCAGGGTGTCTTCAGATCCTCCATCTCCATCCCCTGCATGGTGAATAAGAGAGTCTCGTTTACCCACCAGTAGGTTTTCTGCAGTTCTCTTTATTTCAAGGAACCAGAGCAGAGGCTGCCATAGGATGTGAACACCTCCTGAGGGGACCCTCTATGCCATCAGGTTTGGCATTGGAGAAGTGAGACAGGATGGTGTCAGGAGCTGTGCCTCTAAGATGTTGCTCTGGATAAAAGATAAGGAGGATATCAGTCATTGCCACAGTGATCCCTACACTTCTACGTACTTTCTGCAGCAAGAAAATCCATTACGACATGTTCCAATCCAGTAATATGGTCGACGACATATCCCTGAGAAGCAGCGTCCGTTTTGGAGTATACAAGACTCAGGTGGCTCAGAAATGAAGCCCTGACCTGCACAGTGGAAAGAATCGCCATGTACCATGACAGTGAGCAAAAGTGGACACTTCTCTAATTCCTCTCTCTATCCCCTTCACACCTTACCTGCAGCCCCTTGGAGCATCACGAAGAGGACAACCAGGAGCTGGTAAAGGATCCTCATGGCCACAGCTGGGATGTGAATTCCTTACCTGTAATGAGCAGAGACCACAAGTCCGAAGGACACTGAATGGAGGGTCCCCTCCCGTCTAGGAGACAAGGAACTACTTAAAACATGCCCTGAGCGACCAAAGCAAAAATATTACAAAATACAATGGACTTGAATGAAGAACAGAGTGAAAACTGCATCCTTGGAGGTATTAAAAATTTCAACAAATACGCCTCTCAGTAACTGGGTCTAATTAGCCCTGCTTTGGGCATGGATTCAGACTAAAAACTCCTGGGCTCCCTTCCAACCAAAATTATTCTGGGATTCTGTGGTGTTTTGGTGGTTTTTCATTTTGTGGGTTTTTGGTTTTTTTTTTTTAATATTGGTCTTATTCCATTGAAAAATTGTATTCCAGACCTATACAACACCAGGCAGGTTACTCTGGTACCATCACAGACCCACAAATTACCCACCTTCAACCTACTGAGGTTCACAAAGTGTTGAGACCATCATCCTTAGGAAAGTACAGAAAAGACATCTGTATCTCTTGAACATCAATTAAGGTGACAACTCGCTCAAAATTACTGGAATTCAGGCAAAATATGTAGCTCAAAATGCAACACTGAACTGTTGTGCTGGCTAGATGCCTGTTTCTGTAGGAAGCCAGACATTTCTTAACTGACAAGCCCTCTGTCTCTGATGCCTCGAGTGAAGGTTTCTGGGTCTCTGTTCACTCCTCCTGGAGATCAGCAAACACAGTTTCTTCCTGCAAGCCCTGGAAGCACCCATGGTTCTGCAGGACACATACAGATGGGACATACTCACCGGAGTAGTGAGAAGGAAGGGGTTAATGAAAGCAGAATACTCGTTAGACTTGAGATTAATGAAAGGAAAAGAAGTGTATCAAGGCAAAGAGGTGGGGGTGCCTGTGCAGAACCAGGCAGAGTTACCAGCAGAGGAGGTGGAGGATGAAAACTGCCGTCCGTCTCTCTCCTCCAGCGGGTGCCCCAAACCCAAACATACCTCTGCTATATAAAGGTTTGGGGATGCTGGCAGTGCAGTCACAGGCCAATGAAAAAAGCCTTTTCCAGCCAAATTTGTCCTGCACTTCGGTGTCTCCCAATGAGAGTGGAGGGTCTGCTCTGAGACTGCTTTCACTGCAAAGCCCTCGACCTTTGTGCAACCCATCTTAGACCATCTGAGTTTGTGTAAGACACGTTAGGCCACAGGGTTACGTAAAATACCTGTGAACATGCAATGACTGCTCCTTTTGGTCCTGCAGGCTCCCTATTCTGCCTGCGGCACGCAGAGCCATTGTCTAATTTGCAGCTGTAGCATGGTCGTCGTTTCCCTTCATAACATTTCGTCCTTCACATCTGACCTTCTGGTTGTCTTTTCTCCATGTCAGTAAAAGAATAAGCATTGCTTACTTTCCAGCTTATTCATTACAAAGTTAATAGCTTAATAATGAAACTACAAGGTATGAAATTATAACATGAATACGATCTTCCATATGAAATTTTATAAGAGATGACATTTTCATTTCTACTCCTTCCTCTCTGGATTGCTCTTGGGTTTTTTTCACGTT
>JAKFQP010000634.1:32384-91794 GCA_023375905.1 Nycticorax nycticorax
ATTCTATGAGGGTGGTGAGGCACTGGCACAGGCTGCCCAGAGAAGCTGTGGGTGCCCCATCCCTGGACGTGTTCAAGGCTGGGTTGCATGGGGCTTTGAGCAACCTCTTCTAGTTGAAGATGTCCCTGCTCGTGGCAGGAGGGTTGAACTGGAGGAGCTTTAATAGTCCCTTCCTACCCAAACCATTCTATGATTCTAAGTTATAAAGGGGACTTAAGAAAATCTTGCTTATTTTATAAGACTTAGATAAAAGTTGGAGGACGTTAATCACATTTCTTACTATTTTTTTAAAGTTCTAACATCCAGGGTGTATGGGATTCGAATATAGGAGTCTTCACTGGAGCTGGTATAGGCTATCTTTGTACCTGATGGAAAGAAAATCACAATATTAATCTCATTCTTTTACATTTTATAGGCATAAATACTTTTTCTTGATGTTACACAATGTGCTTTCAAAGATATCTTTTCTCAAAAAATGGTATTTCACTCGATTTATTCTAGTATATTTAGTCTATTCCATAAATGACAACTTTTATCAACAAACTGCAGCTTATATGTGATAAATAGCATTTGGATTGGGCAATCACAAGTGCAGGACAAGTGTATGACCTCTTTCTGTGTTTTTTTCTTAGTGGCTGTTGTATTTGGTGGCACTGAATTTGGACATGAAGATCTTTTCCCTTTTCTTTGCTGTTCTCCTCTTAATGCTCCAAGGCACTTTAGGTAAGAGTTACATAAAATCAAAGGAAATGCAGAGGGAAGATTATGAGTATGGAGTACCTAAAATAGAAATATAAAAAATAAGGTGTTTGGTCCATTTTGCCCAAGGCCATCCAGCCCTGCCAGAGTGTTGGGCAGACTTTGGCAGTGAACAGACACCACTGGATGCACAGACCCTCCTGCTTTGGAAAATAAGGGAATTCAGTGGTACGGATGTGGCCAGCCTGCAGGCAGATCAGAATATTGCTGTCATGCTATAACCCCAACTTGTTCTTAGTCTTCCTTGGGAAGTAAAAATCAAGACTCTGAGATCTTTTTTTTACAGGTTTCATGCGTGTACCTAATAACGATGTGCAATGCAAACAGGCTGGGGGTACCTGTTCCACCGACCGCTGTCCTCTACCCAATACAAGGTCCTTTGGACATTGCCAGCAAGGTGTCCCTTGCTGTCGGACTGTGGTGAGTTACGGATTTGATGAAGATCAGGAGTTTCTTTGGGGAACGGGTTCATCACTCGCTCTCACACGTCCAGGCTGCCTTGTAGATATGAAACTCCTCTAGTGCAAGCCAACAAGGGAGCAGAGGGTCTGTACACTCTGATAGAGGATTTCCTGAGGATTTCCTCAGTAATTCCCTGTGTACCATTAATGATGTAGCTCGAGTACCTCATGAGAAAAATCACAGTTGAATCTCCTCGGCAGAGATAAGTAATTAGCTAGATACNGTGCAAACTGCTCATTATGAGTAATGCCAGCTTCAAAGGACACCTCTCTCAATGTGCACATGTTCTGGAGATCTGGGACATTTGGGTCAGGTTCACAGGAAACCTACATGTTCCACATTCCAAAGTCTGCCAGGTCTCACAGTCAGAACAACCTGAAAGTCCTGTTCTGCTAGACGTTTTCTCCAGTTCCGTAATTCTCCTCTTTTAGACCAAAACAAAACGTAAAATCTTAATTTTTCTTGAATTCCTTACTAGAATCATGAAGTCCAGCCTGTACCTTTACTCCAGCTGGAAACTGTAGAAACAAATATCCACAATGATTCTAATATTTCATTTGCTGTTCCTTTTTGCTATAAGACACTGTAGCTAGTCTTATTTTTGGAGGCTCTTATATAAAATTCATTAAATATTAAAAGCAGAGATGTTAAAAACAAAGCATGAGCAGCAGATGTACATAGAGAAACTCCTGTCCACACCAGAGGTTTTAAGATTAGAAGGAAGCTTTAGGTAGAGAGACCTAGCAATTAATTATTAAATAAAATAGAAAGACAATTAATGTTTAAAAATAATCAGCAGCAGAACTATGAATATCCTAAGAACTGATGGGTTATCCAGGAATATCAGCTCTCGGTGCTCATTCAATCCCTTCTGTGCTTCTTATTCAAACCTTTTCATAAGTCGTAAGTACAAAATTTGAAAGTTTCTTTCCTTTTTTGCAGTACGATTAGCAACCGTTGCCATCTCAGACTGGCTAAGCAGAGCTTCTGGCAATTTAGGACATGCATCATCCCATCAGAAAATCTGGAATTTTGAGCTGAAAATATGCATTTAACACACACACATGCACACGCCAAAACATGAACAACAACTGAAAGAAAGCAAACTCCTCCACAAACAAACTTAATGAAGAAACTCCAAAGCAAATCTTGAACCACCCAGAAAAGACCAACATTTCTCATTTTTCTAAAATGTTTTCCTGTTGAAACTATATTGCGGCCAACAGCATCTATCCCAGAGAGCAGATCACCAGATCACCAACATGTAGAAGTCCATCCTCAAGGGAGGATGCAGAGCAGGTTCTTCCTTTGTCCCTCAGAGCAGATACTCATGATTTTCTTTTCCTTTTAGAGTTAGCAATAATGTGATTGGCACTAGAAGACAAAGCTTCCAGGAGACACTGAATGCTCAGCTGGGGTGTTCATATCTCATAGTCTACATATCTCTATAAATGTTAATAAACTTGCTCCAGAAGACCTCGTGTCTGATCCTGATACTTGTGAGGAATCGTCTTGGTGTATGTTTTTGCTGGAAGGCCTGGCTCTCATCTCACCCGGGGTCAGTGTGACATGTGCCTTGTGGTAAGCTTCTCCAAGAAGAGGAGAAGAAACCGAACCCATGAACGGACAGGAATAGGGCCTGATCCTATTCATGATTAGGCTGACCAGTAACAGTCAAGACTAACTCCTCCAAACCCACCATGATTAGGTAAGTAGAAAGCTGGCACAAAGTGACCACATTTGGGGCCTGTGGGAGCCCTAAAACCACCCATAGCAGCTCGTGGCATGGAGAGCATGGATACTTTTAGTCATCCCTTATCTCAAGTCCTTTTGGCCTTTGCATTAGCACTCTGGGTTGTTATGGATGAAGGGAAGCAGGGGATGCGTCTATACCTTGTAACAGCAGATGCTGAGGCTCCATGCTGAGGGACGTGCAACCCACTGCCTCCAGAGAGCATTGACATGATGCTGGCCTAGGCTAAATAGAGGCAGCAGGAGCAGAATGACGTGAATGTGATGGGGCAGTTTCAAGACCTAAAGAACTTGGCCTTCTGCCACCCTGGGATTTCTCCGTGTTGCCATTCCCAGAACTTCAGGTTGGGCTGGCAGATGTAACCCTGCAGAGGAGTGGAGGAGTGAGCCTCTGGTGTCCTGGACTGGGATGGCAGAGGGAATGGGCTCTAGTGTTTCTAGATTTATTAATGAAAACGTTGCCACACAAATGGCTGCAACCCAGACACTCTGCGAGATGATTTAACAGGACTCAATGACACATGCACTTAAATTAACTTAATTTAGTTAAATAAACTACATTTACAGGTTGATTTTTATAGACAATGAGAACAGCAAAAACCATCCTGACATACAGGAGCAAATGTCAGCGATATGGTTTCACAGTGACTTGTTTTTATTAGAATTGAAGCTGCAAATATCTTTATCAGGGTACAAGAACTCCTCCTCAGATCTTCTTGTGCTCCTAAGGGTCTTCACTCCCATGGGAAAGGTTCCCCAGGTTTGCACCGAGGCTGGGATCCATGGATGCCAAAAATAGGAGATGTCTCAGATGCCCAGAGCTCTTGTCTATGTGGTCAGTGAGGTGTCAGTTTTAGGAACTGGGTGTCCTGCAAAGAAAAATCAGGTGTTTAGCAAGTTCATCTATCTCTATCCAAAAAGTCAGTTATACCTTGCCTTCTCAGACTGCCATGGACATAAGGTAACACACAGGGTTAAAGACTACCCGTGATCTTCGAGATCTGGACTCATGATCTGTGTTTCTGGCCATAAGGCAACCCAGATAAAAGGGAGGGTGTGGATGTTCCCACTCAGCACACACCACAGCTATTTGGCTGCAGCTGCTGATGACCCAGAATACCTGCCAGGGTACAGTTTAAGAATAAAACTAGTTTCGGAATAAAGAGGTTTACTGGAGAAAGAGACTGATCCTTTCAATTTCCTCCACGCCTGCCAAGCCTTTTTTCTATGAAAAGGGTGACAAGGCTTTTCCCTTTTTTTACATCCTTCACCATTATGCTTCACAGAAATCCAATTAGATTAAATATAAATGGAAATAATTAAAAAAAATAAAAGAAGGGTGTAGTGAGGTGGGGGTTGGTCTCTGCTCCCAGGGAACAGGCGATGGGATGAGGGGAAACGGCCTCAAGTTGCGCCAGGGGAGGTTTAGGCTGGACATTAGGAAAAATTTCTTCCCCCAAAGGGCTGTCAGGCACTGGAAGGGGCTGCCCAGGGAAGGGGTTGAGTCCCCATCCCTGGGGGGATTTAAAAGCCAGGCAGATGAGGTGCTTAGGGCCAGGGTTTGGGGGTGGGATGGCAGGGGTAGGGGAACGGTTGGGCTTGATGATCTTAAAGGGCTTTTCCAACCCAAACCATTCTGTGATTCTAAGTTATTAGTGGTGTGTGCTATGTTGTTAGCAATATTAGACGTTATTAGTGATATGGAGATTCCAAGAGTGTAGGCTTGAGTGTGAGCTCAAACCTGCGTTAGTGTCACAGCTGAGCTATAGTCCCAGTGGGCTTATGGAGAAGGCAGCTCCCTTGCTGCGAAGCCCTGGCTCCTTCCTCTGCAAACTCCAAGACCCCCCCCCAGCTCTTCACCAGATTCTCCCTGTGGTTTTTCAGGGAAAGCACACTGGCATTTTTGGTAGCACAAGGCTCTGCCTTTTTATTACCAGCCAGAAACTCAGGCAATTAGAGTGGGGTTTTTTTGGAGGGTGTAGGGGGCTGGAGGCTGTGGCCTCTTGTGTCCCAAAAGAGGGAGAAGTCCAGCAAGTCTGTTTGTTCTCAGCACAGTGGCATTTCTCTGGAGGACTTCTTTGTCTTACCATTTGCAGCATTTCAGCTTCCCACCGCGGCAGGTCCCAATGTCAACCAGAGGAGCAGAGCAAGCAACGAATGAGCAGGAGCCCCGGTTTTGCCGGCAGGCTAAGGTGTCAGCAGATTCTTGGCTGTAAGCTGTAAAACAACCCCAAGGTAAAATTCACGTTCATTTGTCAAGGGAGAGGGTTGGAATCATAGAATCATAGAATGTTTTGAGTCGGAAGGGAGCTGTAGAGGTCACCCAGTCCAACCCCCCTGCAGTGAGCAGGGACACCACTAACTGGATCAGGTTGCTCAGAGCCCCATCCAACCTGGTCTTGAACCTTGCAGAGTTGTGGCATTGGATTAAAGGGTGTAAGGTGTAATATGTGGTCTCCTGCCACGGTGCCTGGTTTGTGATTGGGGTAACCTGATATAAGGTCTTTACATCCATATGAAACACAAACTAACAAGACGAGCGGGTTGTAATGCCAGCATGGAGACACGGTCTGCCCAAATAATAGTGACCGGAAGATAGCTGTCTGCTTCCTTAGCATCTCTCCTGAAGACACGTGCTTGTCATTCCAGTCGCAGAAATGCTGTGTTATGTGAAAAAGCCAATGTATTTTTAAAATTAATCTTACATTACTCTCAGAAAAAAAGTGATGATAGTCAAATACAAATGTCTTAACTAAACTCCTTTGAGCTTTCAGTTCATTTCAGCAAATGTAAAGCATATTCATGATGCATATTCATGACGCATATTCATCTCCTACTTTGAATAGCATTGAGCACTGTGAGCGTGAGCAGCACGCTCACATGGAACCTGCGCATGGTGCTGACACAGGTGGCACAAAACTTCACAAAAGGTAAATCTTAATCCCAGCCCAACCAATGGGACTAATGCTTGCCCAACTGAAATATTTTATACGCTAACGCATACACTATAAAATAAAGCCAGTCACCATTGTCACGACTACCTTAGCTAGATGCTGTTCTGGTTTTATCATGCCATATGTTCAGAACTAAAGGGACAAATGCTCAGGCAGTGGCAAAGATTGCAGCTCCATCATCATCAGGGGAACTGCCTGGGCTTACCCCACCTGAAAAGCCAGCCCCAAGTCTGGGTTCAGGGTATTTCCAGGCTAAACATTACTTGTTCCCACTGGGATATTCAGCCTGAGAATCAAGTTGTGTTATTTTTGTGTGGTTTAAATGGATCTCTTATATCACCTGGAGGCTTGTATACCTGTGTACTTAAAAGGTAGAGGAGGCCCTTATCAGCTGCCCCAACTTCTCACTAAGCATAAACCCAATCATTTCACCCAGTACTTTCTGTGCCTAGCTCAATCTTCACCTGCCATCGAATTGGACTCTGTCCTTCATCTGGAAGGCATGCAAGCTTTATTCTAAATTAGATCTACCACATTTCAACCAATTTGTCCTAGTGGTTCTCAACTCTTTCCTCTTAACCACATATTATTCAAGGATTGTGTGTTGTTGATTTCACTCAGCTGATTAGATCGTGGTTTCCCTTGTCTCCTAAATTAAAAAGCCCTATAGTGTTATGGGTCTATGTGTAAGTGTTTATGAAGAGATATAAAATAACTTGTTGCTCTTTCCCAGAGACTCTGCTGGAATGACACTATCTCTACAGCCATCTCAGGGGTGGCAGCTTGCTTTGAAACTGAGAATATTTTTTGTAATGCATAAAATAGGAAAAGTCCAAGAAAGCGATCCAGAAGCATGCAGTACAGGCTTTGCCTAAAGCTCTTATAGGTGCCTCCTTTTGGCCTAAGTAGTTCTACAGTTCTTCACTGAGTAGACAGACATTTGCTCATCTAGGAAAATAAGTATGAATTTGAGTCTACTGCAAGCCAAAGCAGGGATGGAGATAGCTTAAACTTCTCTAAAGTCCCCCGGGAAAGCCTGGAATGGTGCATATGTTCCAAACCCTCTAAATGCACATGGATTTTATAGAGTTCAGGCAAAGCCCCAAAGTCTTAACTACTTTTTCCCAAAAGTATAGGAGGTCTACTGATCTAGAATAGACAGTCAGGAGGTAGGGGTGTGAGTGTGAGAAGAGAAAGCTCTCACATTGCAGGATGGTGTCTTAAGCATCAGCCTAAGAATTGCCTGAATACACATCTTTTTTTCTATCATGTCCTCATGCAACTGAAACACAAGATGCAAAGGGCTAGAAAGAGACCACCAGTAAGACTCTCAAGGACCTTGACTCAATAGCTTAAAGATCAGGACTATGACTGGGAAGAGGACTTCTAATAGGAAAGTCNAAAAAAAAAAAAAGTGACTTTTTTTTTCATGTCTGTGAAGGACCAGCCATATATAAGATGGACCAGAAGAAGAGTCGCCGGAGCTTTGAACACCACTCTTAATGCTTATGCTTGCCTCCAAGAAATGCCACTCCTGAGACATATGAGAACTGCAAGTGCAGGGTTTTTTTCAGACAAACTGTATAAGTCAAGAACCATTAATGAAATAAAGTCATGGGGGTGCTTCATTTTTTGCTACTTCCGTGAGAGCAGCAAACTGAGGCGATGGAGGTGAGCTATGTCTGTGCATGGAGGGCAGAGAGGTCTGTGTCTGGTAAACCGTCTGCAACAAATTCTGTGGAGGGCATGAGGCGCGTGCTTCAGTTTGTGAAAAAACACATTAGCGCTCTCTGTCAGGACTAGGATTTTAGACACAAGCAAAAATCTTCTTTACAGGGGAGGACAGATGAGGAGGTTGAGGAGGAGCAAGAGGAGGCAGGTGGCAAAGCAGAGAAATTCCCCTCCTTGCTTCATGAACTGTTGTCCTTAATCAGCAGGTTGGGAAACTATGCAATGCTGGCAGGACAGATAGGACTGGCAGCATTGCCATGGCCCCCTGAGGTGGGAGGGAAAGGGTGAAAGCCTCATATCTGTCTGTCTCACGTGATGGGCACAACATCCAGGAGATGCTTGGGGGTATCAAGCCCACATCTCCCTCCCTTTGCACCTCACAGGTTGCCAGTGGTGGCTTGACCCAATATGTGATGAAGATCTTGGGGAATGTGATGAGAAAACGGAGCTTCAGACCTCTGGTAGGGAGCTGTGAGAACAGGGGTGGGCAGAGATGGTCTAGGGAAAGGCCATGCATTTTTGTGCACTTTGTCCAGAGCAGTGGGGTGAGCAGAGACACAGGTTCTTAAACGGTCTGGTGTCTTCACCAACCCCATCTGTGGAGATGAGGGGTACCCAAGGTGAAATCATTTGCACCCCATTGCACCTGTACTATGTTGCCTCCTTCTTTTGCTTCAGGCAGGGGATGAGGCCAGGTTGGATGGGGCTCTGAGCAACCTGATCTAGTTAGTAGGGTCCCTGCTCCCTGCAGGGGGGTTGGACTAGATGACCTCTGGGGGTCCCTTCCAACCCAAAACATTCTATGATTCTATGATTCTATGATTCTATGATTCTATGATTCTATGATTCTATGATTCTATGAAGGAATCCTCTGTCATCTCTTCTCTGTTTTCCTCCTGAGCATGGGAAAAGAAGTTTTGAGGAGTCAGTCTTTTATGTTAAAACACCGTGTATGTGTGTGTGTGTGTGTGTGTGTGCTGGATTATTTTTTTTTTAAGCAAGCCATAGGGAACATTGACCAGCTCTCTGGTTTCTGGTCTGCGAGCTAGGATGTAGATGCAACCCTGCAACACAAAATGCTCTGGGAACCTGTTCAGGGTTTCAGATGGGCACCCCATCCACATGCAACCTCATCTTCATTTCTGAAAACAGAGCGTGGCCAGAAAGAGGGTAAGAAAGGGGCAGTCTGTCATCATAAAACATGGCCAGCCTTAGGCAAGCTGTTAAGGGTGAAGCTGCTTGCTAACATAACAGGATTTAATGGAGATGGAAAATGCGTTTGCCTACTCCTTACATAATTCCCCTCCTGCCTGTCCCAGGCAGCATGAGGGGCAGGGGTGTTTGTTTTGGGGAGTGAGGCTGCTGAGCAAACCTTGCCGGGGTCTGCCCACAGCGTCACAGGTTGCTCAATGCTCTTTGGAACCAAACATCAGGGAGAGGGAAGGAAAGGGGGAGCAGCTCTATCCTCCTCACCCCCCTCCTCCAGCTCCAGAAATGCTTGTCCTAGGCCTAGGCTGCCTCCATTAAAATACACCCAGGGTGATAACAGCCCCCTTGAAGGCTGCCTGGCACTGAGGAAAGGGAGCTTGGGCAAGGAACCCCACTTCTTCCTTCTCCTTGAGCACCAGGAGAAGATGCTGGTAAAGGATTACCAGCAGGCAGAGAAAGCAGTCAGGCTGTTACTGATGGGAAGCTGTTGATCTCGAGGTGTCCATTAGAGTTAATATTTGACCTGGTAGCAAAGGAGTGGGTGGGGGATTTTGGATGGGACCTGTCCTTGTGAAGAAACACAGAAAGTGTTTCTTAGTCACCCAGAAAGAGTAAACTAATCGCGTTGGCTCACTGTTCCTTCAGGGGGCTTTATGGTTTGTTGTTTGCCTTTTCAGCTTGGAAAATTGCCACTTGTGGTCTGTTTTCTGGGCTGTGGGGTGAGGAGTGCAAATGTCTTTGAACCTGAAGGAGACTGCCTGCTTTTAATTGCAACTGATGGGCAACTAAACTGCCAGAACAGAAGTGGAGGATTAAATTCGTGGAAATCTCCTATGGTCTAGGAGTAAATAAACAGGTGACAGCAAGCAATGGCGTTGACTTCCCCTGTCCCAAACTTAAGTGCACCTGGGGAGGTTGAACCCCATGCACCAGTACAGGCTGGGGGATGACCTGCTGGAAAGCAGCTCTGCTGAGAGGGACCTGGGAGTCCTGGTGGATGACAAGCTGACCATGAGCCAGCAGGGTGCCCTTGGTGCCCAGAAGGCCAATGGTATCCTGGGGTGCATTAAGAGAAGTGAGGCCAGCAGGACGAGGGAGGTTCTCCTCCCTCTCTGCTCTGCCCTGCTGAGACCCCACCTGGAGCATTGCGTCCAGCTCTGGGCTCCTCAGTTCAAGAAGGATGAGGAACTCCTAGAGAAAGTCCAGAGGAGGGCAACAAGGATGATGGGGGGACTGGAACATCTCCCCTTTGAGGAAAGGCTGAGGGAGCTGGGCTTGTTTAGCCTGGAAAAGAGAAGACTGAGAGGGAATCTCATCAACATGTACAAATATCTTATGGGTGGACGTCACGAGGACAGAGCCAGACTCTTCTCAGTGGTGCCCAGTGACAGGACAAGGGGCAATGGGCACAAAGTGAAGCAGAAGAGGTTTCAGTTGAACGTGAGGAAGAAATTCTTTACTGTGAGGGTGCCAGAGCCCTGGAACAGGCTGCCAGGGGGGCTGGAGATATTCAACCCCCGCCTGGACACTGTCCTGTGCAACCTGCTCTGGGTGAGCCTGCTTGAGCAGGGGGGTGGAACTAGATGATCTCCCAAGGTCCCTTCCAACCCCTGCCATTCTGGGATTCTGTGAAAATGATGGTGAGAGGCGCAGAGATTTACAGACACAGTAAAGATGACAGTGGGTGGAAGGTACACGATGTTCGTTCCCCTTGATGGAGCACTTGATAGAGGCTGCTCAGGCATGAAACTAGGTTTCAGTGGAGGAACTCCAGTCTTAGTGAGTGAAGTGCCTGTCCAAGATCAACCATGGGACCACCTCCAATCTGGCTCCTTGCCGTGGAAGATTATTGTGAGGGGAAGAAGTCACTGATCAGCAAACTTTTGGAAAGTCCCTATCCCAACTATTTTGAAAACTGTTTCATTCATCAGGTGATCAAGGAGGAAATTTTCTGAGGCCCTGCATTAGTTTTGGAAGGTGTACATCAGTCAAAAGATCTCTTTTCTACCATCTAGCTTGTACCATAGCTTGAGCTGCACTATCAAAGAGTTTGGGTCTAGTTGTCTTCCTGACAGCTCTCCAAGGGAAAAACAAAGGTTTCCTAGGGAGGGAAGTTCTCAATAGCTGTGGAACTTCTTGGGAAGAACTCTCAGTGGTTAGTGCATGAGAGAGAAAAGCCAGCAAACTGCTGTGGGATAAGCAGGTCTCTGTAGGGCAAGTGACACAGGAGAGCTGTGTGATCTATCCCATGTCCAGAGGAGAGCCACAAAGCTGGTGAGGGGTCTGGAGCACAAGTCTTACGAGGAGCGGCTGAGAGAACTGGGGTTGTTTAGCATGAAGAAGAGGAGGCTGAGGGGAGCCCTTATCGCCCTCTACAACTGCCTGACAGGAGGCTGTAGTGAGGTGGGGGTCGGCCTCTTCTCCCTGGTAACGGACGATAGGACGAGGGGGAATGGTCTGAAGTTGCGCCAGGGCAGGTTTAGGTTGGACATTAGGAAAAATTTCTTCACAGAAAGGGTTGTCAAGCATTGGAATGGGCTGCTGAGGGAAGTGGTCGAGTCTCCATCCCTGGAGGTATTTAAAAGCCAGGCAGACGAGGTGTTTAGGGACATGGTTTAGTGTTGGGATGGCAGGGTTAGGGTAACGGTTGGATTTGATGATCTTAAAGGTCTTTTCCAACCTAAACAATTCTATGATTCTATGATCCCCCAGGAGGCCAACCTCAAGCTCCACTCAGGGGACATGGGGAGTGCAGGGGTGAGACTCAATGGGCTTCATGAAAATTTGGCAAAAAGGGGAAAGTGAGCGTGAAGTTACCCGTTTATGGCAGTGAGAATGGCTGCTGGGGTGAAACAAAAGACCTTGGCAGACGCGAGGTGCAGCATCTAGAGATAGAAGTGGAGACCACGTTGTTTGGAATAACACCTCTATGACTTAAACACTAGAGATGTGTTTTGTTGGGACAGGAGGGAAATCTGAAGCTGTCTGTCCTGAATTTATCCAGACTTAATACCAGAGTTTTTAACAGGATAAACTTGAGGGATGGAGAACAGATCATCCATGTTTCTAGTAGTAAGCTGAACAGGACCGGGTTATGGGCAGTGAGAAGTGCTTGCTGAATCGTTAGCTTGATGTTTAAATGTTACCAGGATCTTTGTTTGGGTCAGCTAGCCATCTCCTGAACAAATCCTGGGCATGGTTCAGTGGTTAGCATAGACCAGGGACAGTTCTTGGTACACATCTTGAATGCAACAGTCTTATTTTGGAGGCAAAGAGATCTGGTGAGTAATATTCCACTTCACCAGAAAACTGTCCCTGGACTCTTTAGTTGCTAATATAAATGTAAGATTACTCCAGTCAGGCAGATTACTCGAGGCAGCTTCAAACATGGGTTACTGCTAAATCCCCAAGCCTTTTCTGTCAAAGATGCCACTGAAGTAGGTGTACTGAATATGTAGCCCTTAGGTGTCATTTAATAATTACAGTGTGGTCCTGTTGTAGTTGTTGATTCAGAAGAAAGCAATCTAGCCCCATTTCACAGAGCCAAAGCTGCAGAAGTCGATAGATTTTTTTTTTCTCGCACAAATACAAAACTTCTGCAAAATCTTTGCAAAATAACAGGCAAATATTGGACTTCTCAGGCTAACAGGACAGGAATGTTGTCCATGGGCAAGTTAAGACAAGAGGAAGGAAACAAAATTCTGCACAACCTCTGTATTAATTTCACCTTTTTTGACTTCTACTTTCCTGTGTGTTTCTGACTGGAGTTCTTTTCAGACTCCTTAGATACAAAAAAAGGCTACAGTTGTGGGGAAGGAGCATCTCTTTCTTTGGCTTGATACAGCTCCAGATTCAGAGACATGAGCATCAATTAAATTGCTTAAAAATAGGCTCCAGTGCCATGGTGAAACCCCTAGTCTTTCTCTAATACACCTGGATGAAATCAGGCCTAAGTTGCCCTAGCATCCTTTCCAGACAGATGTAGGAAATTTTCTTTAAAAAATCGACTTCTTGCCTCCATGACTGGTTGTGATGGGAGAAAAGAAATTGATTGTGCACCTGTAGCTATTGGAGGAAACAAAGATAAACACCTCAGTTTTGCATTTTTAGCACTATAGGGCTCATGGCTGTATCTGTACTACCAAATAAAACAGGCCATTTAATTTACTTGTATGACTTCTACTGAACACAGGTCTGATGTTTTCCAAAAAAGTCTACATATCACTCTAAATCTTATTGCTGGGTTGAGATAGTGCAGACCCCATCACTGCGTTTATGAAGTCTGGAATATAAATATATTTTGACTCCGTGACTCAACAAGCCTTGGGTTAATGCCACAGAGAGAATTGATCTCAGCAACAATAAGAGATGACAGTTATTGGTTTAAGAAGACATTTATTTTTGTGTGTGAATAAAACAATAACATATATATTGCTTCACATCCTCCAAGAGCTGCATGAACCCGAACTGATTGAACATCCAAACATCCCCGTGAGGTAGGTTGGAATAGGTGGCCAAGGTGCCAAAGTGGCTCGTGTATTAAAAGCAAAAAAGGGAGTGACTTCAGCGAGGAAAAACCTGGATCTCCAGAAGCGGTGTGCTAACAGGACGTGCCCTCTGGAAGCTTCTTTTAATGCTCATTTGCAGGAGGGTTTAGATAGAGGAGGAATCCATCAAAATCACCTCCTCAAGGCAGTGGAAATGTTGCTGGTACAAGGACACTGACCCAGGAAAGCCTTCTCTCCTTACTCTGCCAATATCCTGTAAGGATACAAAGGGGCTTGTTATTTTGCTGAAGTGTAGTCTAAGCTTAGTCTCAAAAAGCTTCCATACCTGCTAATTACCTTTCAGAATAAATGTACAGGGTGAGTTCAGCCTGCAGGTTTAAACCCCTGTATTTAGATGCCTACATGTGTGCTGGGTGTCTAGGTCTGCAGGCATCCAGTTCACATGAACTATGGTCACTGGCAAACTAGTTGTATTACCACTACTAATAAAATTTTGAGTCAGCTCACCCCAAAATAAAGATCAGAGATTTGATTTAATTACTTAATCACACAAGCCCAGTGCCATTTGAAGAGTTCTGGGGTATCTGTTCGGACTCCAGCCATCTTTTCTGAAAAGCAATGTTTTGCCATAGGTGATGAGCTATCTCAGCCAGACCTGTATATATGGTTTAAATACTCCAAGGCACCTCAAATGCCACTAAACATCTCAACGTAGCTTACTGAATCAAACTCTTTGTGTCCAGTTTCAAAAATTTCTTTTCAAGCAACTCAACAGGTTGAATCCTCAGCTGGAAAAAAAATTTATACTGCACTTTGGAATACCCTGTTGGTTTCAACTTCTGCTGTTGTATTGATCAACCCAGTTGAAAATCTAACAGCCCAGTAGGAAAAGTTTTAATCCATCAATATCACATATGGGTACATTCTTCTAAGAAAGAGTATTTCTGTAGAAAAATTAACACCTGGAACCAAACTCAAGAGGTCTTGTTCCTTTCCCAGCCACAACATCCTTGGATCAGGCCCAACAGATGTTCTAACAGAAGTTTGATGTTGGAGATCTGCCATCTGCTCCTACCAGACTATTCGCTGTCAGTAGAAATTGCTTCCTAAAGAGAATGATTGTTACCAGAGACTGAGGGATAAAGTCATCCCTTCATAAAATCATCTAATATCAGGTTGCTTCTGTACCATTTACTTTCCTACATTCCTAAGTAGATGCTTCCTTAGCCTCTTAATCTCCTGACAACAAACATGTCCTAATATTGGTAAGACTTGGATTTACTGAAACAGCTGTCTGACTGAGGATCCCCATGTGCTGAACAAATGCTATGAAACCTCTTATCTAGAGCTATCTCATTGCACTTTCTTCAGCTTCTGGGAACCTTTGAACCCTGGCAAGTCTGTAAGTAACAGAATAAGGAGTTCTGGAAAATTCGGAAAATACATATCTGAGTCCTTCCTTTATTTTGAACTGGGCTCTGTCCAGTCACATGGGTGGCTGAGGATCTGCCTGAACATCCCCCGCTGGGATGAGTTATAGAGTCATAGAATCATAGATGTGAGTTATGGCACTTGTCCTTTTCATCAAAAGACACAGGATCCTCTCCTAATTTGTCACTGAATGTAGTGTATGTGATAGACAGCCATTGCTGATGGCAATGGTCATCACATGGTAATCAGTTGAACAAAACTCTTGTAAGAGTTAAGCGCCTGAGAAGTATGTGTTATCCTAAGCTAAAGTGCATTCCCCCAAAGCATGTTCAAAACCTCAAGGAAAGAAGAAGTGTTGCTACCAGGGAAACTCCAGACATTATTAAAAAATGGTCTCCAAAGTCAAAAGTGAAATGCACACCCAGTTGTCTCCAGTCACTAACAAATTCACTCTTCTTCACCTTCCTATAAGCTGCACAGTGGTGGGAGGAAGAAGAAATAGGAAGAGAATGAGAAGCAGAGTTCTGTGAACATTTTTCCTCCTTTAAAATTTCTTTTTCTAGGTTATTTTGGAAATTAAAAGAACACAGGAAGGGAAGAGACATTGTTTCCCTTGATGGGTGAAAATACTGTGAGATATTTTCCTAATAATTTCTTGAAAAAATTCTTTTTTTACCCAATCAAAGTTCAGAATAAAGGGAAAAATATTGAATTCTGGGAAATGTTGACCCTCCTGGAATTTTACTCTCATGCATAACTTCCATCAAAATGAACTGTCTCCTTAAACACACATTTATGATGTATACATGCATCCTTCATCTGGACTTTCTCCCAAATGGCTGCCCTGTGAGCCCCATGGAGTTGTGCGTATTATTCAAATAAACAGTAGATAAAATGGCAGCACAAAAATGCCCTCTGATTCCCCTCAGCCCCGTGGCACTTACTTGGAACAGCATTTCAGCAGCCCCCCATGGCACGACCCCGAGGCAGCAAAGGTGGGTGGGCATGCCCCAGCACGGCAGAAGTTTCCCTGGCTCCTGCATTCTGCGGTGTCAGCAAAAAGAGGGTCTGCAGAACCTGTGGGAAGGGGAAGACATTAAAATATCATTTTTTCACTCTAAAATTATGAAGGATAAATATACAATAAATCATGTGTTGCATTTTTAGGAAGACAGCCATCATGAGCACAGATGTTCTTGCTTCCATCCACTGCGTAGCACCATCCCAACAGCACCAGATTTTGCCTGTCAGGTAATGGTTGTTTTTTTCCTGCTATGCATACGCTTCTGCTTACAAAGCCCTTTCATTCTTTCTAGGATTTACTTTGCTTCTCACCTGGAGCAGCCTGGAAGAGGAGGACGAGAATGGCAAAGAGCAGGTAGAGGATCCTCATGGCTGCCAGTCAGTTGTGGATCCCTGCAAAGCGCCTGAAAGATCGACAGAGGATGAAGTTTGTTTGAGGAAGAGGCTCAGAAAGGCACGTGGTATTTATAGGGCCCGCGGGATTGTGCAAGTTTGACAGCTGAGTGCTTTGTCAATAAGTAACTGCAACCCACCTTCTGGGAAGCAGGCTGGTTATCCCCCTGATCGCAGGTTGCAATGAAATGTGCAGCGACCGTGTTGCAATCCCCAAGGGTGAATTTCCACGGACCGTGTCCGTTACATAATGTGGCCATCCGCCAAGCCCCACCGAGCCGCACCACTTCGCGTGGCTTTCGCAGACCCGTTTCCAACACAGGCGTGGGGATGGGGCAGGCAGAGGGCTTGGGAGGCAGCCACTGTTGGAGTCTGGTCCCGGCGTTGACCCTGGACTGGCTGCTCACTGACAAGTCACATAACATTTTGTCTCCGTCTCCCCATCCCTGTCACCAGGCAGATGATGTCAAAGGCGGAGGAAAGCACTGGGGAACACTGCAGTCAACGCAACTTTGCTTTGTCACTTTTAAAACGGGGTTCAAGACAACCTCAGCCACTGCAGTGGGCTGACAAAAGCTGTCTCCCTCCTTTAATTCTCACTTATAGACCCCCTTGAGTGCTTTGCATTTTTACCAGCTTCTGACATTCCCTTTTTGTTTCCCCTCACGTTGCCCCAAAAGGTTGGGAGAATGGGGTGATTACATAAGAATTTATGAAGTTGCATTGCGATTATGGGTGAGATGGTTCTCCTTGCAGTGCAGGCAAGGTGATTCCCAGATCCCAAGTGAAATGGTAGCAACTGATTGAACCAGTGACCGATTCTGAGTTCCTGGAGGACCTTTCAGTGGCTAATTTTAGCCCTGCCAGACTTGAGTTTGCAGTATGCAAGGTGCAGACCTATGATTGAGCTTTAAAAGACTGGGTTCAGCTGAAATGGCTGGGCAGACATAACACCTCAAAGTGCAACGTCTTTTGGAGCTTTAGAATCACAGAATTGTTTAAGTTGTAAAGACCTTTAAGATCATCAAGCCCAACCCTTCCCCTACCCCTGCCATCCCACCCCCAAACCCTGGCCCTCAGCACCGTGTCTGCCCGGCTTTTAAATCCCCGCAGGGGTGGGGACTCGACCCCTTCCCTGGGCAGCCCCTTCCAGTGCCTGACAGCCCTTTGGGGAAGGAATTGTTCCCCAGGCCCAACCTCACCCTGCCCTGGCACAACTTGAGGCCGTTGCCCCTCGTCCCATCGCCCCTTCCCTGGGAGCAGAGCCCGACCCCCCCCGGCTCCCCCCTCCTCTCAGGCAGTTGTAGGGAGCGATGAGGGCTCCCCTCAGCCTCCTCTGCTCCAGGCTGAACCCCCCCAGCTCCCCCAGCCGCTCCCCAGCAGCCTTGGGCTCCAACTTGTGCTTTACTTCAGAGCATGATCCCTGTGGCTACAAATTTTATGAGAAGCATTGGTTAGGGGATCAAAACACTGAAGGTTCTTCTTGACAAAAATCTTACAAATGCCAAAGGACTGCAACAGCTTTGCGCCCCTGGGAATCCTCCCTTTGCCCAAATGCTGTCACACATAATAAACAGGTTAATCTCTAGCAAAGTCCAGACATTTCTGAAGTTCCTACCTCTGGCATTCTGGTTCAGAGGTTTGCTTCCTTATTACCTTGTTTATTTTATTTCACTGGGAGTTAATGGTGTTTTTGTTCTAAGAATTATTAGTAGGAAGAAAACACTACCGATGTTTATGTTTAATCTACATACTAACGAGCAAGCTTTAGCAGCTGGGAAAGTAGCAACAACGTCAGTTACTTAAGTGTTTATGCAGAGAATAACAGCGAGATAAACACTGATTTCCCTCTTCCACCCATAAAATCTAATAAACCAGGACATGCCAAGCACTCCAGAATGTCCTTTTTTGTACCCTTGCCTTGGAAATGTTCTCTTTTTTGCCAGCGATTCTCCAGCTTTCCCCATTCCTAGTGGAGAGGAGGCCTGCTTTGTCACTCCTCTCTTTTCTCTTTCAGTGAGTCGTCAGTGGGACACCCTGACAGAGAGACAGAGCCTGCAACATGAATGTGGAGAAACCTGGAAACAAAACCCTTTCGTTTTTATGAAGACCTATTGAAATGCGAATTTCCCCCATCTGCCCTTCATTTAGATGGGACAACAGCGTTGTGATGTTTTGCCAACAGAAGTGTGCTTTTTGAGCACTCATTGCTCCCTAAAGTTCATGTTAGGGAGGAGTTATGTAGCAGTGTAGTCAAGGGTGGTGAAACACTGGAACAGGTTGCCCAGAGAGGGGGTGGAGGCCCCATCCCTGGGAACATTCCAGGCCAGGTTGGACGGGGCTGTGAGCAACCTGATCTGGTTAAAGGTGTCCCTGCTCCCTGCAGAGGGGCTGGACTAGATGGCCTCTACGGGTCCCGTCCAACACAAAATATTCTATGATTCTATGTTTTCCCCAAATAAAATCAGAACGTGGCATGGGGGAAGGTGGTGACTACTCTTTGCTATCACGTGCAGTATTTCACCAAGCTCCGCTCGGTTCCAAGGCTGTGCAGTTTCCCACCTGTGGAACTCTATAAATCCATGATCAGAGTTAAATTGTTTACATTTCAGTGATGCAAATTGCCATAGCATTCATAGATCTTGCTGAACAACCTTATTTCGTGCAGAAGGAAAACAGTCCTCTAGGAAAGTGAGCAACATTTTAAGCCCTGATAGCACAGGCAGCCTGAAAATGTCATTCACAGCAATAGGAAAATTCCATGACTTTGGCACCTAGTAAGAACAGACAGGTGCAAGCTGGTTGCTTAAAACCAGGCCAAACTTGTATAACACACCCAAAGAGCAGAGCAATTTATGCAGCACACCAATGACCTGGGACTGGAATATGACCATGTGTGCATGGAGCTGTGCCCCATGGCAGTCAGGACCAGGAAGGACTCCTGGAGATCTCTGTTGAACGTTAACTTCTAGATGTGAGTTGGGAACTCAAGGACTTGTAGGTACCTACCCCAGAGAAATCAAGCTCGCTAAGCAAACGGGTGTAAGGGGGGCTTCACTTGAAACTTTATGCAAGAATACTGCAATGCAAGTAAGACACAGAATCATAGAATCATAGAATCGTTTAGGTTGGAAAAGACCTTTAAGATCATCAAGCTCAACCGTTACCCCAACCCTGCCATCCCAACACTAAACCCTGTCCCTAAGCACCTCGTCTGCCCAGCTTTTAAATCCCTTCAGGGATTTAAAATCTCTTTACAATGAGGGTAGTGAAACAGTGGAATGGGTTGCCCAGAGAGGTGGTGGAGGCCCCATCCCTGGAAACTTTCAAGACCAGGTTGGACGGGGCTCTGAGCAACCTGATCTGGTTAAAGGTGTCCCTGCTCACTGCAGGGGGGTTGGACTGGATGACCTCTAAAGGTCCCTTCCAACCCAAAACATTCTATGATTCTATGGGGACTCCACTACTTCCACTGGGCTGCCCGTTCCAGTGCTTAACAACCCTTTTGGTGAAAAATTTTTCCTAATGTGAGAATATTGGTAGCAAATGAAAGAAAGGGAAGACACACATGACAAAAACCATTTCGTTTTGCCTTTGAGATCAGGAAGAGATGGACAGCTTATAACGGCAGAAGCTCCCTTACCTGTGCTCCAACAGCTATTTCCAAAGAAGAACTTGGTACATCAGCAGAGATCTCTGGATGATCATGAAGGACACAATATCTCAGAGTGGTGCTGCCTTTATTTGTCTCTGTTTTGTAGATCTGTGAGGTATGAATAGATATTTATGGTTTGATGCTTGCAATCCAATTTTGCTGAATTTTGCCTTTGCAGGACAGCTTTCCAAAGGTGATATTGCAAGCAAAATCTGAAATGCTGAGTGGGCCCAGCCCTTGCAAACATCACTTCCTACAGATTGATAAAGGAGCACACAACGACCGAGGAGATTTCCCGGTCTTCTGCAGGGCAGGCATTTTCCTTCTCTTCCTCCCTTCTTGGATGACAAACCATATCCCATAAAAGTTCATAATGAGCATCCTATATGGTGTTGATTGCTTTTGGCATCAACTTTTTCTTAAAGAAGTTCTCTTAAGCACAACTTAACAGCTAATGGCTAATAAAATGTTGAGATGAGGGGTTTTTAGAGTCTAAAACCTATTAAACTTTTGAAAATGATGATTTATAATGGGGTACATATATTGGGACACTGGTAAGACTTAATTTTTCCATTTTAACTCTAAGTGTGCTTTAGAACCGCATTGGCACGTAGTTATTTATGAAAGCATATGCTTACATCCCACTAAACCCAAGTTCATGTTAGCACATACTTCAGTATTCTCCTGGCTTCCCTAATTGTGGCACAAATCCTTGCAATACATGCAGAGTGATTTATGTTTGCAGCGTGTCTGGGTTTCAGCCAGGTTAAACCACAACACAATGTTTCATCTTCCATTAGTCACGATAAGTTAATTAATTATGATAATAATACGTTCTTTAATTGTGCCCTTTTTCTGACGCCTCCAAGTTTTAGCAAACAAGGTAAAATAACATAGACTGAAGTCTTACATTCATTTTATCACCATAATTGTGTACATACAGGGCAATTTTAACAAACACGTTTGGGTTCTCCTACTTCTGTAGCTGACTAGCCTGCTTTTTCATAGAATCATAGAATCATAGAATCGCTTTGGTTGGAAAAGACCTTTAAGATCATCGAGTTTTCACTTTTCTACATGGGAAATCAATGTCAATCAAATTCACAGCTCTTTCTTTTTCAGTGTAAGTAAAGGGGTGGTTCTCTCCCACAGCTGACTGCAGATAGCTGGTGATAAAGGCATGTGCACTCTTTGCAGCTCTGCCTGGATCGTTACAGGTGAAGCTGGCATCCAGCCTGCTTCCCCATCGCATCTTACATCTCTTGACACATAGGCACGTCACTCATAATTCAGGGAAGGAGCAGCTCACACCAATCAGTCTGCAAATCCATGTGTAGTCTTGACTACTGCCATGTCCACTTATTAACTGGCCATCCCATGGGGTATCCTTTGGCATCGTCTTGCTAAGGGCACAGTGAGAATGGGAACATGAGGGATGATGTTGCTTCATTCAGGCAGCTATATTAGAGGAAATCCTCTGATAAATACTCTTTGCTCTTGGGCAAAATATTCCCACATGTGATTTGTCAGTAGAGTGTTTTACGCCATTTCACATGGGCTGAATGTGTGCACAAGGCTCAAAGCAAAGACCATCAGGCACGTTTTACCTCTGTTCTTCCATCATCTTGAGTGCCATCATGCAACACATACAGGACAACCAGGTGATCAGGCCCAGACAGCATGGGTTTATGAAAGGCAGGTCCTGCTTGACCAACCTGATTTCCTCCTATGACAAGGTGACCTGCTTAGCAGATGAGGGAAAAGCTGTGGATGTTTTCTACCTGGACTTTACTACAGCCTTTAACACCATTTCCCACAGCATTCTCCTGGAGAAACTGGCTGCTCATGGCTTGGACGGGGATACTTTTTGCTGGATAAAAAACTGGTGGGATGGTTGGTCCCGAAGAATTGTGGTGAATGGAATTAAGTCCAATTGGTGGCCAGCCACAAGTGGTGTCCCCCAGGGCTCAATACTGGGGTCAATTCTGTTTAATATCTTTATCAATGATCTGGATGAGGGGATTGAGTGCACCCTCGGCACGGTTGCAGATGCCACCAAGTTGGATGGGAGTGTTAATCTGCTTGAGGGAAGGAAGGCTCTACAGAGGGACCTGGCCAGGCTGGATTGATGGGCCAAGGCCAACTGTATGAGGTTTAACAAGGCCAAGGGCCGGGTCCTGCCCTGGGGTCACAACAACCCCACACAACGCTACAGGCGTGGGGCAGAGGGGCTGGAAAGCTGCCCAGTGGAAAAGGATCTGGGGGTGTTGGTAAACAGCCAGCTGAATATGAGCCAGCAGGGTGCCCAGGTGGCCAAGAGGGCCAGCAACATCCTGGCTTGGATCAGGAGTGGGGTGGCCAGCAGGAGCAGGGCAGGGACCGTGCCCCTGTGCTGGGCACTGGGGGGGCCGCCCCTCGACTGCTGGGGTCAGGGTTGGGCCCCTCCCTCCCCGAAGGACCTGGGGGGGCTGGAGCGTGTCCAGAGAAGGGCAGGGGAGCTGGGGAGGGGTCTGGAGCCCCAGGCTGCTGGGGAGTGGCTGGGGGAGCTGGGGGGGTTCAGCCTGGAGCAGAGGAGGCTGAGGGGAGCCCTCATCGCTCCCTACAACTGCCTGAGAGGAGGGGGGAGCCGGGGGGGTCGGGCTCTGCTCCCAGGGAATGGGCGATGGGACGAGGGGAAACAGCCTCAAGTTGTGCCAGGGCAGGGTGAGGTTGGATATTGGGAAAAATTTCTTCCCCCAAAGGGCTGTCAAACTCTGGAAGGGGCTGCCCAGGGAAGGGGTCGAGTCCCTATCCCTGGAGGTATTTAAAAGCCGGGCAGACGAGGTGCTTAGGGGCAGGGTTTAGTGGTGGGATGGCAGGGGTAGGGGAACGGTTGGGCTTGATGATCTTAAAGATCTTTTCCAACCTAAATGATTCTATGATTCTATGATCAGTCCTCACTGTGCTTGTGATAGCTATAATGGTCCTGTATTAGAGGAACTCCTTAAATCTTTTAGAGGAAGAAAAGTACAGCAAAGAGCATTTAAAGAGTCCTGATGTGCAAGAGACTTGCTAGCATCACTGAAAAGGCACAAATCTGAGGTGGGCAGAAGAGGAGGCTGCAGAGCCTCCGTGCACATAAGGTTCAGGGATGCTGCAACGCTGAGGCCTGGGAACCCAGTCAATTATTACCTACCCTTGGCTTCTTTGATCTCAGTTGCACATTGCCTCGTGTTGCAATCCATACAGTGAGTCAACATTAGGCCTGTACACGATGACGCTGAAAATCAGCATAGAGAATATTATGTCCTCTGCCCCCCTAAAGCCTGTGCAAAAGGAAGATTCCTCTGCAAAGGTGAGGGAGAGAAGGAATAATAATCAGTATTTGAGAGGAAGACAGGGAGGTGGCATATTCTGTATGTTATGGAGAAAAGACTATGCTTCTCTGGTCTTGTATGATGAGTGTCCTGATCTGTTATGCAGTGCTTATGTTGCTGGAGTGATGCTTTTCATGGAAGGGGCTGAGGCTTCTGTGTGGTTGGCATCAGATGAAAAAGCACAGAAGCTTTAATTTTTAAGAATTACTGTGCAGTCGGCTACAAACTAAAACACCAGAAGTGTCTTCATTAGATGGTGAGCAGCACCTACATGCTTCTCTCTGTGCAGCACCGAAATGGCTACCTCTGTGGCGTATTGGGTGGATTTCTGTAGACCCTGGTGCTGTCATCATCAAAACTAAAATCACTGGAGCTCCTTTGGGTCTTGCTGGGTAGGAAGCTGCCAATGTTGCAGCCACAAGAATTGGAGTCATATATATATATATCACAGGTCAGCATGGCATTGACCTTCGCCTGCATACACACGCTCATTTTCATGTGTAATAGATAAGTCTGTTGTATCTACTACATCCAAAATCTCATTACAACCTGTCGAGTTGTAGCTAATATAGTTAGTAGAGCCTGAACAGTGATCCAGCTGACCACTCCGTGTCAAATCAAACAGATTAAAAAGTGCCAGGACATGATCACTGAAATCTGATCATCCATAATACTAAACAATTAGAACAGCCTTGGCAGTTTTGGCCTCTGCTAGCTCTCTGACAAAAATTCCTGGACTGTTTCACTGATTAGTCCTTGCTAGGAACTATTCCAGCAGGCAGTCTGATGTGGTAACCTTCTTTTGGAGGCCAAGACAGTTGCACAACATGGGTATGGTCACATCATGCCTAGAGAAAGGCACTGCCACTAGTACAGCAGTATAACTTCCCAGTCTGTATTTGCAACTAATAATATTACAGGTATTTGTCTTTGTCTGGTTTGGCACTCATTGCAAATTGCTTTAACAAGGTGCTTGAGCAACTGCCACCATTCCCTCTACCCATAGCTCAGCTGCCTTGAATACCTCTTCGTCTTGCTGCCAGTAATCTTTCCTGTGCTGTAAGTGATTTGGGATTAAGACAACTATCTTCCACACAGATTGGTGTCCTGATTAAAGTCTGGAGTTGCACAGGGTTTTCTCCCCGTGCCTGTCACCGTGATTAGGTGCTTGTGAGTGACACCTAAATCCCACGTTGGAAGTCAACCATTGCAGATCTGTGCTTGGGGAGATGATGCACTGTGGGGGATAACGCTAAAAGCAAATGTATCACCAATCTAACAAATAAAACATGTCCATGGAGTTATAAAAGATGCCCTGAAATATAATCCTTTAAAGAGCAAAGAAAACAAGCCATCTGGAGGATTCCCTTATAATAAATACCTAGTTGCTTCAATTTACCTAAGTATTCATTTCTAGTCCTCTGGAAAGCAGCTTACATCTCCTGAGGTCAATATCACAAGCAAAACCCAGTTATGTAAATCATGACGTAATCAAGCACATAATCAATTTCCAATGAACTAATCACTGCATTGTGCAATGTACACAGGGGCTGGGGGTGTATGCAGTATTTGCTTTCTACCACCTGGTGGGCAGTGCCTGGCTGGGACCAAGAGCTCTTCCCTCATGCCTTCATCACCAGCATATTTGCTTCTCAATCAGAATTGTTTGGGTTGGAAAAGACCTTTAAGATCATCAAGCCCAACTGTTCCCCTACCCCTACCATCCCACCACTAAACCCTGGCCCTAAGCACCTCCTCTGCCCGGCTGTTAAATCCCCCCAGGGGTGGGGACTCGACACCTTCCCTGGGCAGCCCCTTCCAGTGCCTGACAGCCCTTTGGGGAAGGAATTGTTCCCCAGGCCCAACCTCACCCTGCCCTGGCACAACTTGAGGCTGTTTCCCCTCGTCCCATCGCCCATTACCTGGGAGCAGAGCCTGACCCCCCCGGCTCCCCCCTCCTCTCAGGCAGTTGTAGGGAGCGATGAGGGCTCCCCTCAGCCTCCTCTGCTCCAGGCTGAACCCCCCCAGCTCCCCCAGCCGCTCCCCAGCAGCCTGGGGCTCCAGACCCCTCCCCAGCTCCCCTGCCCTTCTCTGGACACGCTCCAGCCCCCCCAGGTCCTTCGGGGAGGGAGGGGCCCAACCCTGCCCCCAGCAGTCGAGGGGCGGCCCCCCCAGTGCCCAGCACAGGGGCACGGTCCCTGCCCTGCTCCTGCTGGCCACCCCACTCCTGATCCAAGCCAGGATGCCGCTGGCCCTCTTGGCCACCTGGGCACCCTGCTGGCTCATATTCAGCCAACTAAATTTCTAGTGAATTTTATTTTAAGACAAGATTCAGTTAGTTTTCTTGCTGGAACTGTGCCCTTTGTGGGTTGACAACACATCAATATATGACTATGCTATTTCTTAAGGGTCAGAGACAGGACCCTAAGCGTCTCCTTGACATCTGCTGTCTCTGTCCCTTAAATATCTCCTTGAGGATAAGGACAGATAAGAATCTATCAAATAAGACTCTGGGAGCACCCTGTAAATCTGCTGTCTGCTTCTCTCTTTATTTCATATCCCCGTCTGTGGCTGGTGTTTCCCCACTACTCTGGCCCCCTTGCTGGGGAATGAGGCATCATCCAATCTTTGCTGGGAGCAGGACTCACACTGCAGCACCTGCAGAGTCCAGCCTGAAAGAGTCCTTCAAATGGAAAGGGAAGCCACTGAGTTGTAATTTTTGAGCTCCCTTGTTCACAGACACACCTATAGGGCATAAGCCAACCTGATATTTGGCCGCTGAAGCTGACAAAATCCTCAAGACCGTCCCCCCACAGCAGCTAAGAGGGTCACTTCCAGCCTTCTGCATAAAGGTCTCCACAGAGCCACCCACGGCTAATAGCTCCTGCTCCCCTGTGCATGACTTTGCTGGGAAACCATGCCTGTAGTGGCAGCTCCTCAACCCCCCCGCTCCTCGGACAGGATTCCTCCTGGGTAATGAGCCAGATACTGCCAGGCAAATAACCTTTGGAAAGGCCAAGACTTGCTAGCAGCATTACGGGCTGCGTTTCTCAAGAGTCCTCTGTACAGTTTTCACGGCCATGTCTTTGCTGGGGGTGTCAAACACAGTTTCACCCACTCTTCGCCTTCATCTCCAGCCCTTCAGAGGGGCACTGTGTATGGTTTTGTGGGTGTTGGTACAAAGAGCATGCCTAAGGGTTTGGCCTTGGTAAGGATTTAGAAAAACATAATAAAAAGCCTAACTCCTTCTCAATGCAAAAATGCGTCACCTCTTCACAGGCAAGCCCCACGGATCACTGCTCTTTAGGCAGGACCTGCAAAGCAGAGTCCTCTGGGCTGCCTACTCAGATTGTCTGAAGCTGACTGTGAATAGGTAAATATTTGGCCTTAAAATCTGGGGGTTTTTTATCTGTCTATCTCCTTCAGTTGGGTTGGAGCAGAACAGGGAAATTTTGGTATGCCCAGAGTTATTCTGGTGTACCTTCCCGTGTGCTGATGGAATCTCGTGACGGGTGACAGTGGAGCCAGTCCAACAGTCAGATGGAGGCTGCCGGAGGAAGGACGGGAAGGAGACTTCTGTCAATGATGCAACTAAACATGACAGAGACCATTCCTAAGGCAGCTAGAATGGCTGGCCACATCCATACTGTTAAACTCTTCCACTCTCCAGAAGAACAAGGTGGGTGAATTAGAACTATCTGTTGGAAATGGTCCCTGGCCCATGCCAATGCCCAGCCTGTGCCCAGGGAGAGTTTGGGTGGGTGCTAGTTGGGGTCTGGGCCCAAACTGTGCCCAGGGTAGCTGATATTATAGAGCCATGGTCCTGTAGCTCTGCCCCTACACTGGTTTACTTGCCAACGTGGACATGATGCTGTCCCAGGGAATTTTGCTATGGATGTTCTCACAGGAGAGGGTAGAGAGCGCCTTGCCCTCTCCCCTTCCCCTCCGCTCACTCCTTCTGCCCTAAACCACTCATCATTTATGCTCGTATACTATTTGGGCCAAAGCTGTTGCAATCACACCACAAATAAGTGAAATCTCTGGCTTTCCCCCTACAAACTAATTGGCCCTTTTGATTACAAATCAAATTGATCACCTTTTGTAGTGATTTAGTTGCAAGAACAGCTTTGAGTACAGGAATATGATTTAAAATCTCAGAAGCATAAAGGAAGGAAGGAAGGAATCAAGCAAGCTGTGGGACCAAATCCTATTTGGCAGACAGCTCCTGTTCTTACATAAGTGACAAACTCCCAGGGGAATGTTCATACAAAGAAAAGAAAATTTGGTTGATTTTCCATGCACAAAAGACTAAGAAGCAGTTGTTCACCTTCCACTGGTGCAAACCTTGTAAAAAGGGCATGCTGAGAGAACAACACGGCCATGAGATTGGGCACCCCTGAGAAGGGTACTGATAATAGCGAGGTGAGAAGGTCTGCCACGTCTCCCAGCTCTTTCAGACAGGGGAATTAATGCTACCCAGATATGCTGCATCTGTGTGGCTTTCCTCCTGCCTTTCTTCAGCTGTACAAAGTAGGGACCTCTCCCTGCAGGGGAAATGGATAAGCAGTGGATTTTGCCTTTTTTTTCCTGATGTAAATTTGTAAATACATGTACTGTAGGCTGGAACAGTGACATTTATATAGACAGCTCTCCATGCCTTGTTAATCATGATTTCCTTTGCACTGGAATTTGGTAGTCACTGTTGTACCCCATCTGGACAAGCAAGCCCTTCCCTAGTGGGAAGTCACCAACTGGAAAGGGAAACAGAGACAGGCAGAGAAGCAGAAGCAGGCAGAGGAAGGGAAAGCAGCCAGGAATCTGCTGAGTCTTGTTAAGGTATTGCACATGATTCAGTGGCAGCTGGACTTGCTGGGTAATTGTGCAACTAATTGATGCTTACAGAAATTTAAATTATTTGGGACAGCAATAGAAGTGGTATCTGAGCTACCCTGGCACCATCATCTGTGTGTCCTTTTCTCTTCTGATCAATGAGAAAAGCTGCTCATGATCCTCTTTCTGGCAGTTTGTACATTTGAAAATGATCAGGTAAATTCCCAGGAAAACACCCTGGAAGGGTGGTAAACACACAAACCCACCCCATTTCTGGAGGTGTCAGTGGGAAGCTCAGAGAGGGTATCAAGGAAAATATGAGGCTCTGCCTGTCTATTTCTTAATCTTTTCTGTGGACATCTGGACCGCTATAAGAGACGGGACCCCGGAGTAGATGTGGAATAACTCGGCACAACCTTTCCTGACTTTTGTATGAGATCACTTGTCTAAGATCTCACAGACAGTTGGTCAAGGCAGAGCCTTCAAGGGTGGTGTGGCAAGCCACTTCTGGAGCCTCCAAAGACACAAGTTTGATTTCTTGCTTCAAGAACCTGTTCCCAAGAAAGTCTTTCCATCCTCATGTTGGTAAAGCCCGGAGAAGGTTTTCTTTCCCCTCCTTCCCAGGTTTATTGTAAATATCAATGTATGAATGGTGAAGATGCTCTGTTGCCCCAGGGGATGCCAATACATCTGAGATGCTGTAAGGAAAAGGGCTCTTTGGTATTATCCCTCTACAAACCTTGGGAGAAGGGGAATGATGTGCTGAGCAGGGCCATATGCTCCAGCTCTGTCTTGCCACTTTCTTTCTTGGGAGAAATTCACATCCTGGCTTCTTCACTGCAAGCATGAGCCATGAAAAGTGTCTGGCACACTTCTGGGGCCTTGAAAACTCAGTGAACAATGATAGAACAGGGAATACTATTAGAAGGACAATTACCTTCAAACTGATGAACTCTGACTTGTATACCTCTCATTTAGACATTTATCCATTTAAAAAAATTACTCTTGATTGCATCTTCTCACTATCAGCATTGCTGTCTGCTCATAAAGGTGCTCCTTATGCTTTGTCTAGGCCTTCTTGGACTTTGTTCTGACATTTGTCCAGTTCCTAAGGAGACAACCTGACATTCAACAGACAACATGGAGGTTCTCCTTCCCCTCTACTCTGCCCTGGTGAGACCCCACCCGGAGCACTGTGTCCAGTTCTGGGCTCCCTGGTTCAAGAAAGATGAGGAACTCCTAGAAAGAGTCCAGAGGAGGGCCACAAAGATGAGGGGACTGGAGAATCTCCCCTATGAGGAAAGGCTGAGAGAGTTGGGCTTGTTCAGCCTGAAGAAGAGAAGATTGAGAGGGGATCTAGTCAACACATACAAATATCTCGAGGGTGGATGTCATGGGGATGGAGCCAGACTCTCCTCAGTGGTGCCCAGCACCAGGACAAGGGGCAATGGGCACAACCTGAAGCAGAAGAGGTTCCAGTTGAACGGGAGGAAGAACTTGTTGACTGTGAGGGTGCCAGAGCCCTGGCCCAGGCTGCCCAGGGGGGCTGTGGAGTCTCCTTCTCTGGAGATATTCAACCCCCACCTGGACGCTGTCCTGTGCCCCCTGCTCTGGGTGAGCCTGCTTGAGCAGGGGGGTGGGACTGGATGATCTCCCGAGGTCCCTTCCAACCCCTGCCATTCTGGGATTTTGTGATTCACTCAGGAGTATATCCTGGGTCTGCACCTGTAAAAACAAGTGAAAAACAGCAAAGAGAGATTTAAAAAAATCATTATGAATGCAGGTTTTGAACCTGGTGTCACAAAGAGATTTGAATATTTAGTTGGAACAGTGGAATAAAGAAGTTAGTTTTGGATCAAAAAAAACTTATCTAACAGAAAGGTGCAACCATGTGCATGTATGTGTGTGTGTGTTTTCAGGTTTGAGGATTGCAACAGAGGTAGATATAGGAAATTGCTTTGAGCCTTTTTTAATGTTATTTTGCCCTGAAATAATTCCAAAGAAATGTTCCTCTCTTGTGGATTCTTGGCTGCTAATCCATCTCACACCGCATCTAGTCTCTGGTCTGATTTTAAAGATATCAGTGTACTATCTTAAAGCCCTTCTGTCTCCTGACTGCAGAGAAAGGTAAATATGGCCACATGCTATCACCAAAACATACATTGGGAAAGAAATAATCCCCGACAGCTTTGCTGGGCCAATCCTGACCTCATGTTATAACACAAGAACAGAGCAATGCCCTGTTGGACCATCTATGTCTAGACCTTTTTGACCTTGCTGGTACCTTCTGCCTTCACAGCTTCCCATAGCAACAAGGTTTGCTGTCTGCAAATGTCAGGACATCTTTCCTGAGTTGTAGGTGCCAGTTCAGTGTCATGGCCTGGGTTATTTTTCCCTAGATGCATTTCCCTAGTGTACTTCTGTCATCTGTTTTCCTGCTCACTCCATTTTATGAAGTTCCTTGCAGTTGGCACAGCTTTTAAATACCTGAAATAAAATTGCAAACCTGGAGTTTTCACTCTTTATTCTTTTTACCACACCATTGCTGAAGATATTGACAAACTTTGTCCCTGCATTGAAGATTGGGGCAGTCACAGCCCCCCCATTTTGCTCTGCACTAAGGCAGGGATGAGCCTTAGATGTGAACAGGGATAGGGATGAGAGCCTCCAGGGACAGGCCTGACCAGAGAAAATGAGAGACTCAAAGCTTGGGATTTAGAACTTGATAGATTTCTCCATCACTTCTCCGGCAGATGCTTTATTGATGATTCAGATACTGAGGGAAAAAGAGGCTAAAGACCTTGTTATTGGCACCAGTGCCTATGAATTAGTCCCTTTCCACACACAGGAGGATCTTATAGAATCATAGGATTGTTTGGGTTGGAAAAGACCTTTAAGATCATCAAGCCCAACCGTTCCCCTAACCCTGCCATCCCACCACTAAACCCTGTCCCTAAGCACCTCATCTGCCTGGCTTTTAAATCCCTCCAGGGATGGGGACTCGACCACTTCCCTGGGCAGCCCGTTCCAATGCTTGACAACCCTTTCAGGGAGGAAATTTTTCCTAATGTCCAACCTAACCCTGCCCTGGCACAACTTCAGACCATTGCCCCTCATCCTATTGCCCGTTACCAGGGAGAAGAGGCCAACCCCCACCTCGCTACAGCCTCCTCTCAGGCAGTTGTAGAGGGTGATAAGGTCTCCCCTCAGCCTCCTTTTCTGCAGGCTAAACAGGCTATTTTCATCCTTAAAGAAGGTCCAGCAGAACAAAAGTGACCTTACCTTGATCACCAACAAGGAGATGTGACCTTGTCCTCAACTTAGACACTGAGCCTCGGAGTCAACAGGGTGGAGGGAAATGAAAATGAAACTTCAGCTTCCAGAGCAGTCAGGGGATCGTGCTAGAAGTGAGCATAGGCCGGTGACACAGGGGTGGCACAGAAAAAATTCTCCCTGCCTGACAATATATTTACTGTATCTGTAATTATTTTGACCAGACACAGAAAATCCAGAGCTGGACCCAATATAGTGCTGGGAGAAGGGGTCCCAACTCAAGAAGGTTGGGCTTGTGCTTACAGGTTTCATGTCCTCCTCTGGTCAAGCTCATTGTATGTCAGTATTTAGAGTAAACTGGTTTGTACAACGGACTTCAGTAGGACTGATCACAATTTTCTGAGAACTGGAATTTCATTGGAAAATAAAGATGTATCTGTAACAGCATTTGTTACAAGGTTTTGTAATTATATGGAATATTTTTAAACCTTTCTCCCTCACACTTTTCTACCTGATTCAGCATCAGAAATTTCCCTGTTCATGCAAGGTAGAGTGTTTTAACTAGAAAAATTCAACGAGTATCACGATTATTAAGTAATTTTGTTATAAAGTAACGTATGACGACTTCCCTTGCATGGGAGACATCAAGTTCTACTGCCCGGTAAACTGTCCCTTTGATTAAACCTCATCACCAGGCAGCTCTTGCCTATATTGTGACTCAAGTCACTCCTGCTTAGAAAATAAAAAAAAGGTTTTAAAAAGTCTTAGAAGTTCAGCCTGGTGAAGAGTGAGAATAATTGTAAATCTCAGCATTTTTATGAAATATAAAAACTGTTCCTACTGGCCGCAGTGAAAAGAACACTTCTACCCAGGAGCATACAGGAATAATACTTCTTACCAGATACCATTCTTTCAAGAGTGTGCTAGCACCCCCAGGAAAAGCATCTAGCAACTGGTACTGTATTGGTTTTTTCAGCTGCGGAAGATCTGCAAAAGGAAACACCTGCATTTCTTCCCGTTCAGAGAACTTAAAGAAGGACAGAAACTCACATTACAGCAACAGAGCGGTGGTATAAATCTTGCCCCTGGTTCAGCAGCAATCGCAGCTGAGTGAATGCACGGATTCCAGCTGCAATGCTTTCCCCATGTGACAGCTATGTGCATTTGGTCCACCATCAGGAGACATCTTGCCTGCCTTTGGGTGCTCCCCTTGCTTATTTGGTTTTGGAACAGCCAAGGACATTAAACAGCAGTGAGGTAGCGACACCTGGAGGACAGCCACCGACAAAATCCTCCCATCACTCAACCCATCGGTGACACACCAAGGAGTTTTGGGACACAGGATAGGAGCTCTTAGGTCTCCATTCATCAGATAAGTGAGAATGGGAGTCACGGAAGGACCTACGCTTGCTTTTTGGTACAGGGCTAGGAATAATGGAAGCACCCTGAAGGACCTTGCCCTCCGCTGTTCATGAGATTCTTCTGCCTTCCGACTGTGGCTGTGATTCAGGAACAATCTTTTTAGCAAGGTTTCTGTGACAGCACAAGGGGTAATGGTTTTAAACCAAAGGAGGGTAGATTTAGACTGGATATAGGGAAGAATTTTATTGCAATGAGGGTGGTAAAACCCTGCAATGGGTTACCCAGAGTGGTGGTGGAGGGCTCATCCCTGGAAACACTCAAGGCCAAGTTGGACGCGGCTCTGAACAACCTGATCTGGTTAAAGGTGTCCCTGCTCCCTGCAGGGGGGTTGGACTCGATGGGCTCTAGGGGTCCCTTCCAACCCAAAGCATCCTATGATTCCCAGGCAATGTCAGGCTTAGGGCATCCCCAGGGCTCTCTAGTGCTGTGATGCGCAGCTGTGGGATGGTCTGAGCCCAGGGGTTGTCTAGTTTCCCCTCTGTCTCCATCCCTCAAGACACTTGTGGGTGGTGCCAGGCAAGCTATGGGCAGAAAGGGGGTCTTCTAGGGCTGGGTGGTCAGATAGGACAGCCTGTATCCAGGTAAATTAAGCCCCTGGCACTTTCAGGCCAGCAGCATTGCCAAAGTCCATGTGCAATCCCACTGCCCATGAAGCCACGGAAATCACCTTTTTGAGACACTCCATCTCCCAGATACCCTTAGCTGATCTTGCTCATTGGCTAAACATCTGAGTGGCTACATGAGGTTCTGAAGGTGTCAGCCCGGTACTATGTTCAGATATCACCATTCAGCTGGTGTCCAAACATCAGGAATGTGCCTGAGTTTGTTGGAGGTGTGACCTCAAGGCTGCCTTGTTAGGTGAGGCCCACGCTTGTGTTGTTCTCACAGGCTTTTGGATCAATGTCCTCTTCTGTGTGCAGAATGCTGAACTGTGGGACTTTTCTTCCTGCTAAAGGCCTGATTCTGGCACAGGCATAGCAGCCTGGACCTCCTGTGGGAGGGTGCACCCCTGGAGTGGATACAGATGGAGAAATTACTATTATTTTTTCCCTTACTCTTTTCTTGTCTTTCTCATCACTCCATTGTGTCTTTTCATTATGCCTCCTGTTTATGTCTTCTAAGATTAACATTTAAAGACCCCTTAAAAGAGTTCAACTACTTTTAGTGAACTATAACTCATGTAAGGTCATTCCCATAGCTCTGAGTCTCCTGTTTTTTCCAGACCTCCATCCCCTCTGTCCATCTCACCAAGAAATGTATGGGAGACCAGAAAAAGAGTAAGCAGAGTGTTAGAGATCCTGATGACTAGTCCTGACAGCGGGGTTTCAGTTCCTCACAGCCAAGTGTTTCAACAGAATCAAAAGAAAGACACTGACATAGTGGAGCAAGTCCAGTGAGAGCCACCAAGGTGGTGGTGGACTTGGGTACCTGAGATACGAGGAGATGTCAAAAGAATTGAGTTTATTCAACCTAAGAATACACAAAGGGATCTTATCCCAACCTTCAACCACCTAACAGCAGTGTATAGAGTAGATGGATGTAGACTTCTCACAAAGTGCACAGTGATAAGATGGGAGACAAAACCCACAAATGGCAACAAGAGAACATGTTGCCACAGGGTGCCAGGCTAGCAAGGGGCAGTGCTGTAATGAATAATGTGCCCTGCAATGGATGAGGAGACTGCAGGCTGAGCTTTTTGTAGAAGTCCTCATCTGGAGTCAGGTGCCCTCCCCCTTCTGGAGGGGCATTGGGACCAGGAGAAGTGGTATCCAGACGTGGAGCCACAGTTAGGATGTCCACTAATCCTGTCTCCTTTGTAGATATGACATGAGGAAAGGCTGAAGATATTCCAGATGCTTCCTAACACCGGTCCAGCAAGGAAATGGCTCATTTAATGCCTTTCCCCAGGGCTGTGGGGTACAGAGTGAGATGGCAAAAGCAAGTTTCCTGTGAGTTGCCCATCTCATAGGACTACCCCACGGAGGTGGGACATCCTGACCCCGGTGTGATTTGAACACACAGCCTTCTGATCTGGAGTCAGACGCGCTACCATTGCGCCACGAGGTCAGGGCTGGGGGGCATTGTGCCCAACTGTCATCCTGGACTTTATGGCCATGGGCTGTTCTTTAAAGGAAGGGGATATTTGATTCATCTGACAAAGGATCAGGAGCATCTTTGCCAGCTGCTTTGCTAAGCCTGCAAGGAGGACTCTAAGTGAGGTACTTCAGAGCAGGATGGCCTAAACATGGCCATTGCCCAGAGCAGCCCTGCTTTGGCAGGGTCTCTCCCAAGAGAAACAAGCTCGTGAGTGTGGTGTCTTCAGGGGGACAGGAGGGATGGTGGACCACCAGTTCTCTGGGGAGAGACGCCCTGCTCACCTGGCAGATGCACAGCCACTACCTCAAGCCCTGTGGCAGGAGGGACCCTCACATCTTTTGCGTAGCCTGGCTGGGGTCACCTTCCTCCCTACAGGAGGATGGACTGTGCTTTGAGCCCACACGTATCCTGCTTCTATGCTGTTCCCTCTGCACCTCTGCCCCATCCCTCCCTGGGCTTTCACCCTCCAACCTACTCACCAGACTGTGGGCAGGAGTTGGCCACCCTCTCCTCAAGAGTTGAGCCTGTTGTCTCCACCTCCCATGGCCCTTGTCTTGGGGTGGCCCAGATGGCCCTGGGGTGGTCCTTATGGGGAGGACCCACCATCCCCACCACCCAGGCTGAGGTCCATCCCAGGGAGGGCATCCCTCCACCCTGACCTCGTGGCGCAAGGGTAGCGCGTCTGACTCCAGATCAGAAGGTTGTGTGTTCAAATCACACCGGGGTCAGCCTTGGGACACCACTCCCCACCCTCTGTATTGCCCCTGCTTTTCTGTGGGGCTGGTCTGCATGATGGGCGGGGCTCTGAAAGGCATTGGGGCCACTTCAGGAACCCACTAGGGGGGAAATGTGATGACCAGAGCTTTCCTTTCAGCCAGGCAATGGTGCTGCTTGGAGGTTATGGAGGCCAACACAGGGGTGTGTTGCGGTGGGTGTCTGCCACAGTTTGCCTCATCAACAAGCTGAAGACAATGAAAGTCTTCCTTCAGGGAAGTGCAAGGAGCTTTGTAACTGCATGCTTAGTTCACCCCTGCCCAAAATGCTGACGTAAGTCAGGATTTATTTGCTGGGAGGGAAACATGAGGTGGTACAGTCAGTCCAGGGGACTTCTGGAGGGGAGTCAAAGTAAACTACTTAATAAAAGATCATGGAAATAGAGACAATGGTAAAAAACATGAGAAGTTTTTTCAAGAATACTAAGAAGCAGGATCTGGGGAGCTCTAGTCTGGTCAGCCTCACCTAAGAGCCCACATGAAGACTATGGAATAAATACTCCTGAAAGCCACGCCCAAACGAAGGAAGGACGTGATGGTGACTGGAAACAGTGATCATGGATTCACCAAAACCTGACCACTCTTGGCCAACATTATTGGTTTCTTTGTAGGGATGACTTCCTCAGTGTTCAAGAGGACACCAAGGAACATCATGTAGCTTGACTATGATTTCGCCTGTAGCAGAACACAGAGACAGAGCGCCTAAGCTGAATCACAAGGCAACTGGCAAAGTGGCTGGACCAGGGGGCTGCCATCAGTGGTTGGCAGTCCAGCTGATGCTCCTCATGCTTGATGTTGCATTGGATGTCGTTTGGTGTCTTTGCAATGGGCACAGAGGATGTTCTACTGAACAAAGGATGCAGGCAGCCTGACAGGGGCAAAGGGCTGGTGAGGGGCCGGGGCCAGTGGCGCAATGGACAACGCGCCTGACTACGGATCAGGAGATTGCAGGTTCGACTCCTGCCTGGCTCGACACTTTTAGCCTGGTGGTGGCTCCTCCTGCTCCCTCCTTGAGGGCCTTTCTTCTTCTGTCCATCATCCATCCTCCTGGGCCTTCTGCAGGGCAAAAGTGCTGGGTTGTCATTCCTCTTGCCCTGCAGGATGATGGAAAGAGTTCCTCCAGACCTTTCCAAGCTCTGGCCACCCCAAAATGGGCAGAGCTGTGGTCCACACTGCAGCCAGGGGTATCACAGCAAATCTCACAGCAGAATAAAGATGCCTCCTGAATGGCTCCCCCATAGGCTAGACAGACCCACATTCTCAGGCTGTCCTGGCAGATCCTGTGCTCTGGTTCTCAACCACCTTTGAAGCCCAGATCGGTCATGTTGCAGGTTGTCGATGCCTTGCAAAGTTCTGCATGCAACATCGATGAGCCCCGTGGAAATCACGGACAGGCCACCCAACCACAGTACTGTCCCAAGCCTGACCTCAGCATGATTCAGACACCCAACCTTGTGATCCAGGTGCAGACACGCTGCCCTTGTGCCACAAGGCCAGAATTGAGGGGTGCAGCACCAGGGCATCTCAGACCCCTCACTTTTATAACTTTGCAACCTTCTTTTAGGAATTAGGATTGTTTAGGAGACTACAAGGTGTATCAGACAGGAAGAGGCAAAAGTATGTCCACCAGCAGGCTTTAAAAAACTTTAAGTAGGGCAAAAGCTCAAAGAGATGTGGAAAAGTATGGAAAGGGACAAAGCTATACTTGCTCCATGTTGTCAGTGTCTTGTTTGTAGTGAGGAGTTTAGTCTTGGACACAGTGTCCGAACAATGGTCTCAAAGTGCTGGATGGAGAGCAATAATCCTTCTTCTTGAGCTGGCAGCTCTGTTCTTGGTAGGACAGCCCAGCACGCAGATGGCCTTCATGGGTGCAAGGGCACACTGCTGACTCTTGTCAAGTGGCTATTCTCCAGGACCCCCCACACCCTTTTCTGCACATCTGTTTTCTTGACAGTCTTTAGTGCTGCAGGGGGTTATCCCATCCCAGATGTAGGACATGGTGTTTACCTTTAATGAACTTCCTTCACTCTCTCTAAATGACAGCCATCCATGCCAATGTCACTGGTCCCCTCCCTGCTGGTGTCATCCATGAACTCACATAGAATTCATCCTGTCCCATTACTGAGTACGTCAGTGAAGATGTTCAATAGCATTGACCCCTGACAAGCACTAGGAGCAATTAACCACCATTTACACTTCCAGCCCCTCACCACAACCCTTCAAGCCCAATCTCCCAGCCCACTTGTCACCCACCCCTTGCCCACAGTTGTTTCTAGCAAGGCTTCAGCCAGCTTTCACTAAGTAGCACTCAGCCAGCCGGAGAGATCTGCACAGGGCTTATGAGGAAAACAGATACTCGGAGACCTCAGAAGCAATCCTGCTGCTCCGCAGTCTAGGAGGTCAGCAGGTCAGGACAAAAAGGACTTGAGTAGTGGTGGCTCTTAAGGCAGGTGTCACGTTTGCAGCTTTGACGAAGTGTTTCGCAAGATGATGCTCCTATGATGCTGGTGTCAGAAAGATAGGAAAAATTCCTGGAAGGGGAAAGACCTAATGAAGACAGCTGTCCCCTGTTACCTCCATGACAGCCAGGAAATGTCAGGGCGAGCCAGGCAGGAGTCGAACCTGCAATCTCCTGATCCGTAGTCAGGCGCGTTGTCCATTGCGCCACTGGCCCTGGCCTCTGGTCCCACCTGGTGCCCCCACCATGCTTTCTGTACCACCTGGGTGTGTTGGTGTTCAAAGGTAAGTGGCATGACCTCACCTAACTCCGTCCTGCCATGACAGCTTTGCCCTATTCATCTATAGGGGAGTATTGGTCCCACTGGTCCCACCGGTCCCACTACCCAGGAGAAGTGGTGCCTGTGCTGAGCCCCCCAAAAGGAGGCCAGGCAGAAAGGGCTGGTTGGTGACCTCCAACCCCTCAGCTGCTCTGGTGGGTTGGAGGTGACATCTTGCTTGCCCCATGGTAGGTGTTTCTACAGTTCCTAGCCAACACAGGGCTTGGGGCAGCCCAGGACTCTCTGGAGCCGTGGTGCACAGCTGAGGGTTGATGTCAGCCCAAGGTCACCTGTTTTGTCCTCCACTTACTCCTGCCTGATGACAGAGAGCAGAGCAGGTGAGCTGTGGGTAGGGAGATCTTGCTTGATGGCCAATTGGTCTGGGCTAGCCTGTACATGGGCATCTTCAACCTTCCTTGTCCAAGCCACGTGCAGGGTGAAGGTACCACAAAGGTGTTCACAAGCCCATGAACCTACCAACGTGGGATGGAGCACCACAAGAACATGGAAGCAGGAACTTCCCATTGAATAATAGAGTGATTCAGGTTGGAAATGACATGTGGGTGTCTCTAGTCCAAACTTCTACTCAACTTATGACATCCAGATCAGTGCCTTTCCTGCTTGAACTCTGAATAACTCCAAAGATGGAGAGACTCTGAATAACTCCAAAGATGGAGAGTCCACAGCCTCTCTAGGCCCCTCTCTCAGTGATTTACCACCCTCACAGTGAAATTTTTTTTGCCAGCATACCCAGTTAGAGCCTCCCCTGATGCAAGGGAAGCTTTTGCTCTGCAGGAAGCCCAGCAAGGAGGGAGAAACTCCAGGCAAAGGCAAGCCACCATGGAGAAAGAGGTCCCTTGTCACCATCAGTACTACGGCTAGGCTGTGGGCAGGAAAATGGCGAGCCAGACAGGAGTCGAACCTGCAATCTCCTGATCCGTAGTCAGGCGTGTTGTCCATTGCACCACTGGCCCTGGTCCTCCTGGAGCTCTGGGGGCTTCCCATCACTGGATGAGCTTTGTGAGGGGAGCAGGGGACGGTGCAAAAGGATTTAGTTAAGTATAGAAAAAATTAGATTTTATGGGATCCCTGGAAGCCAAGTGATCCAAGCCCCTGCTCAGAGCACTGAAGTCTTTCATGTTAGGTCATTTTGTTAGTCGAGCTTTGAATGTCTCCAAGGATGGGAACTCCAAAATCTCTCAGGACAATGTTCTAATGTGTGACCTCTGATGTGTGAAATTTTTTTCCTATCATCTAACAGATATTTTCCTTGATGTAATCTGGTTTTGTTGAACTCCATCCTCTATGTCCACAAGGAAAACCTGGCTCCACTTCCTCTGTAAACACACACAGCATAAAACAAGATTATAAACCTTCCTCGAGCTCTTCTTCTATGTATTATAGAAACCTAGCTCTCTATGCCACTCCTCATCAGGCACTCCACCACCTTCTCATCTGGATGACCATCCCTGGGACTTAATGCGCTCTGTAAATGTCTTTCTTATCCTGGAGATCCCAAAACTGGACATGGACTCCAGATGTGGCCCCACAAGTGTCAAACAGGGTGAAATCAGTTCCCCAATCTGATGGATAGAACTAGCTGCTGAGATGAGAAAATCAAAGCTCCGCTGGGGCTGAAATTGGTAGGGATGTGAAAGGTCAACAAAATGAGTTTTAGAGTCACACTGGCAGCAAAAGAAAATTAAAAAAAAGTGTTGGAACACTTTGAGTGAGGAAAATAGCAACAGCCATGGAGCAGGCTGAGGTCCTCAATGCCTTTCTGTCTTTACTGATGAGGTCTGCTCTCAGCTTTATGTCCCTTTGCCTTCTGACAGAGCCTATGGCAGTGGGTTGTTCATGGCAGAGGATGATCAAGTCAGGAATCACTTGAGCAAAATGGACACAAAAGACACAAAAGTAGTTGCAAACTGCCAGTATAGATTTACTAAGGTCCTACCTGACCTACCCAACTGCCTGCCTTGCTGGAACCTGGGAAAGAAACACTTGTTTATCTTGACTTTTAAATAAGGTCTCAGAGTTTTCTTGTGACCAGACTGAAAAGATACAGACTGAATGAGAAGTTAAGAAGGTGGGTGAAAACCTGGCTGGGTCACCAGACCCAGTGTTGGCATCACCAGCTGGAAATGTAGCAAGTGTCCTGTTAGTAATGGAGTTTGCAGGTGTTGGTAATGATACTGATACCCTTAAATGTCTTCATTAATGGCCTGCAGGATAGGATGGAGTGCACACTCAGCAACCTTCTGGACAACATCAAATTGGGAGCAGAGGCTGATACGCTGGAGGGCAGGATTGTTCTCCAGAAGGGCCTTGTGAGGCAGGAGAAATGAGCTGATAGGAACCTCATGAACCTTAGAGAGGACAAAAGAAAAGTCCTGCCACATGGAGAGGAAGCACCTCAGCAGCACCCTGCAGAAATGGGAAGCCTTTACCCTGGCATGATTCAACCACACAACCTCCTGATATAGAGTCAGAGGTGCTGCCCTTGTGCTACAAGGTCGATATGGAGGGATGCATGGACCCAGCCTGGGTGAGGAGATGTGCTCCCCATGGGGACCACCCCAGAGCTGGCTGCTACAGCTGGAGACCCAGGGTTAACCCCAACCCTGTTAAGCTGGGCATTGCAGCTGAGCCTCCTGCGGGGCAAGTGAGATGTCTCCCCTACCTCAGTCATTAACTCTGGCACCCACCAGGCAACTTTTGCACCAACTGGAAACTTATCCGCTGAGCCCCCATTCACATGCCCTGGTTGCAGCTCCCTCCCTTTTTCACTCTCTCTCTCTAACCCTCTCTCCTCTCCACCTTCATCAATGACAAAAAATTTGGGAAAATAGTTTTCCCACATACTTGGACAGAACCTCCCATTTCAATTTTATACCTATTGTCTCTCATCCATTCATCATGAAATGCTGAGAAGAGCCTGGCTTGACGACCTCTTGATAGGTACTGGAAGTTTGCTATCAGGTCTTCATTGAAACCTCTTCTTCCCCAGGCCAAATGAAACCAGTTCCCATGGCTTCTCCTCATACTCTCTGTAAGGAGAGAAACCATGGGACAAACACCAGGCCATGGCTCTCCACTGGACTTGTTCCAATTGGTCAAGGTCTTTATACTGGGGGCCCCAAAGCTGTGTGCAGTATTCCCAGTGTGGAACATGAGTAAGCAGTAGGAATAGAGGGATGTCAGTACTGCATAGAGAAGAGTGATGACACAAGGCACCTAGTTCCACTGAAAGGTCTGGAGGAACTCTTTCCATCATCCTGCAGGGCAAGAGGACAGACAACCCAGCACTTTTGCCCTGCAGAAGGCCCAGGAGGATGGATGATGGACAGAAGAAGAAAGGCCCTCAAGGAGGGAGCAGGAGGAGCCACCGGCAGGCTAAAAGTGTCGAGCCAGGCAGGAGTCGAACCTGCAATCTCCTGATCCGTAGTCAGGCGCGTTGTCCATTGCGCCACTGGCCCCAGCCCCTCACCAGCCCTTTGCCCCTGTCAGGCTGCCTGCATCCTTTGTTCAGTAGAACATCCTCTGTGCCCATTGCAAAGACACCAAACGACATCCAATGCAACATCAAGCATGAGGAGCATCAGCTGGACTGCCAACCACTGATGGCAGCCCCCTGGTCCAGCCACTTTGCCAGTTGCCTTGTGATTCAGCTTAGGCGCTCTGTCTCTGTGTTCTGCTACAGGCAAAATCATAGTCAAGCTACGTGATGTTCCTTGGTGTCCTCTTGCACACTGAGGAAGTCATCTCTACAAAGAAACCGATAATGTTGGCCAAGAGTGGTCAGGTTTTGGTGAATCCATGATCACTGTTTCCAGTCACCATCATGTCCTTCCTTCGTTTGGGCGTGGCTTTCAGGAGTATTTATTCCATAGTCTTCATGTGGGCTCTTAGGTGAGGCTGACCAGACTAGAGCTCCCCAGATCCTGCCTCTTAGTATTCTTGAAAAAACCTCTCATGCTGTTCATCAGAAACTTGTCTCTATTTCCATAATCCTTCACTGAATAATTGTCCTTGATCCCCTCCAGAAATCCTATGTTACCCTCCCTGGCCTGAGGGTAAATCCAGGTTGGGCAGGGGTGAACTAAGCATGCAGTTACAAAGCTCCTTGCACTTCCCTGAGGAAGACTTCATTGTCTTCAGCTTGTTGATGAGGCAAACTGTGGCAGACACCCACCACAACACACCCTCTATAACCTCCAAGCAGCACCATTGCCTGGCTGAAAGGAAAGCTCTGGTCATCACGTTTCCCCCCTAGTGGGTTCCTGAAGTGCCCCCTATAGTTGGCCAATGCCTTTCAGAGCCCCGCCCGTCATGCAGACCAGCCCCACAGAAAAGCAGGGGCAATACAGAGGGTGGGGAGTGGTGTCCCAAGGCTGACCCCGGTGTGATTTGAACACACAACCTTCTGATCTGGAGTCAGACGCGCTACCCTTGCGCCACGAGGTCGGGGTGGAGGGATGCCCTCCCTGGGATGGACCTCAGCCTGGGCAGTGGGGCTGTCCTCTCCATGGGGGCAGCCCAGGGGTGTCCAGGAACCCCTCAGATGCAGCTACGAGGGGAAGGGTGGCCAACATCTGGCTGCAGAGAGGAGTCCAGGATGGAGGATGAACGTGCAGGGTGGGATGGGGTGATCTGCAGGGTCAGTGTGGGCAGGAGCCAGGCTCAGAGATGTTGGGATGGAAGAGGATGTCCTAGGGCAGAACACAGGGAAGGGGCCAGGTCCCCTCCTGCAGCACAGCCTGAGGTGGGCTCTGAGTACGTACCCAGAAATGGTGGTGGACCATCTTAAGAGCAGACAGCCCAGCTCAGTCACAGATGCCCGACGTAGGCAGCTAAACCCTGGTTTGGATGGGAATGACCTTTTTCGCAAATGTCCCATTTCATCCGAACCTCCTGCAGGGCTGGATAGAGGCAGGGTGGCTGCATCTCCATCTGTCCCATTCTTTTTTTCTTTCAGAGCATTTTTTTTTCTGCTCAACCCATCTTTGCTTTGCTCCACCTCCGTTTCATCCCACATAGTTCCTCACTGCTCTACCTTCTGCCTAGTTCTACCTTCTGCCTCGTCAAAAACACACGTTTTGACATCTTTGCACTCAGTTCCTGCTTGCCCCAGAGCTCATGCTAAAAATCTTAGAGTTAGATCTCTGACACTGATATTAATATGTCTATTTCCTTTTTTAAAAATAAACTATTTAATATTAGTGTACCAGTTTGTGATGTAAAGTAGAATTTATAGTTGCTAAAAGTGATCCGTTTCAGAAAATCCTTGTGAAATGAGGATAAAAAATGATGAAATTATTAATAAATGCAAATAAAAAATACAGCACCCAAATAAGCATTGGCATAAATGATAGTTTAATAAATGTACTTCCTCCCCCGCCCCCCCGATATAGTTACCTAGCTACACTTAAGGCAGTTTGCTTGCATTGTATAACCAGCGAGCTCCTTGTCCACTGTATGTATGTGCTGTATCCAAATCCATGAGATGCACAATGTTCATTTGGAGAGAAAGATCGCTGCTGAATTTATTCGATTTCTATTTGTGGATAACTGGGAGTAAGCCACAGCAATCTCACCTGGGACGGTGGTAGGGTACATTTCTACATGGAAACGTTCTTCACTTGTGAAAAAAGATATCTCAGCAGAAGACATTCTGAAATTCTTCATTTTCAAGCTTTTGAAAATTAGTTTTATTTTTAAAAGAAATAACTGGCATGGTGTGGTTACTGTTCTCTGACTGTACAAGGTAGCATCGATTAGCAAGGCATGAAGTGCTAGGGGAATGTCTCCTGGGGTGGGATGCTGCTTCAGATACAGGAATGGGTCTACAAGAAAGATGCCTACTTGTGCCCTAAGCAGCAGAGGTCCCATTATTATTATAGTTACAAAGTTTTATAAAGTTATATAAAATTATGGGAAGTTAGAAAAAGATTAACTTTATAGTTATACATTTATCCTGAATGTGGGCAACTCAATCCAGTCCCTAAAATTTAGTGTCTGCAACCAAAAGCCATCCCTGCTCTCCAGACATATTAATAGTCACGTACTTACCCTGTGAATTATCAGTGCTGCAGATGGAGCAAAGAGGCAGGCACTTACCTTTCCGTCTGAGCAAACCCTGCCCACAAGAAGGACTTTCTGTCCCTTCCTCCACCAGCGTGTCCTCCCACAAGAGGGAGCCATGAACCAGCTCATGGGCTCCACCAGCTGCAAAGCCAGGCTGGAGATGCATTTTGCTCAGTGAAGGACCCTCCATTCCCTAGGCCAGGATGGAAATTCAGCTTGTTCCCTTCCTAGAAATACAGTTCTTTCTCCACAGGCCGTATTTTTTGGGGGGCTATTCAGTCCCACCGGTCTCTGTTAGGTTTTCCCACCCATCAGCCCACAGTTTTCTAGAAATGTCGCTTCAGGTGTGGTCACGGGGAGCTTCACCTGCTGCCTGCTCCCCGCTGACCACCTCACAGTGGCACCGCTCCTTACCTGTCCACTCCAGTACTTGCTTAGTTTCCAACTGCACGACGAAGTGGGAGAGATTCAGCTGCCTAAATTCAGGCATCTAGTGTCTGTGTTATGGGATATGCTGCCTGGTCTATATTTGCCTCTCCCGAAGCATCTGAGTATCCCATAGACCTCTGTTGCATGCAGATACCTTGCATGCTCCAGGACATCTGTAGTGATATTATGTTCAGGCAACCAAATCCTACCTGGGGGTGGGAGTCAGCTCAAAGATTTGGACAATTAAAGTAGGTATCTCTGCATAGGGGTATTAGATAACATAGGTTAAGATAACACAGGTGTGTTAGAGAGCTAACATAGGTGTGTTAGAGAGCTGATACACTACTAGGGCCATAAAAGGTCTTGAAGAGATGCGGGAGATATTTCTGGACACCGGTCATTGCTGTGTTCATTTTTATTTTTAAGCAGGAAATATTGATGATATGATATCAGTTTGATAGAATGCTGAAATTTTCAAATTTCTCAGCAGAAGACACCATTTCTCCCTCACCCCTTTCCAACCCCTGACAAAGTTATAAATAAGGCCTGGTTTTCAGCTAGTTCGAGGAGCACTGCACCTCAACTGCAATCAAACCCTGCTGATTTACATCACCATCACGCAAAGCTGTATAAGCACTTAGGGGAAGCAGACGTTTCCCATAATTTTAGTGTCCCAGGTTACTTCAGAGCTAGCCCAGGCCCAGTGACTGAAAAATTCAAAATTAAAAAGATGTCCTCCCTTCTCATGCATGCTCCCTTCCTCATGCTCTCAAAAGGTGTGTGAGTCCCAGGAAAGATTTGTAGTTTTCTGAGTCTACTGAAAGGAGAGAACAGACATTCCACACGATGGTAGAAGCTTCTCCCTTATTGCTGCCCACCACTCAGATGGATCTACATCTTTTTCAGCTTATCCCTACTCGAGGACATGTAGCTACGAGGATTTGACCTGGCAGACACTTCTCAGGAGCCATCATGGTGATTTCAAGGTGACAACTGTCTAGTGGAGATGTCTCTGGCTGTTAGGCCCATGATTATGGAACTCCCTGCAGCAGTGGAGGGCTCTTCTACGGCCAGACCCCCTGCAACTTTAGGAAAAGTCAATCCATTGGGTCACCCAGTTTTCATCCTGTATTGAGAACTGCTGCACGCTTCCCCACCAATTGCAGCAGGAATGTAGGCATCTTCTATAAACACCTGGAAATACCTACTCATTGCTTCCCATGCCCCCATCAGAAGAGGTGACCCTCCTGGTGGGATTGAGACCCATAAAGCACATTTTTCAGGCTGTTATTAAATTAGCTAATACACCTGGGTGAGGTGGGTAGCGACGCTACTATGTGGGCATTATATTGCTGTGGCAGTCAGGATTAGCAAGATCTACTCCACGGCAGAAAGACCACTAAAACATTTATCTCTCTTCCCCAGATTAAGAAATAGAAACAACCATGTTCCAAAGAGTGTCTGTCTCACCTGCCTCAGACACATACCTCAAGACAGGGTTGAAGTCTCCTCTGGAAGTCCTTGTGTCTCCATTGACTCTGAGGGAAAACTAGATTACCATAGAATCATAGAATCATAGAAACATATAATGTTTTGGGTTGGAAGGGACCCCTAGAGCCCATCGAGTCCAACCCCCCTGCAGGGAGCAGGGACACCTTTAACCAGATCAGGTTGCTCACAGCCCCGTCCAACCTGGCCTTGAATGTTCCCAGGGATGGGGCCTCCACCACCTCTCTGGGCAACCCCTGCCAGGGTTTCACCACCCTCATTGTAAAGAATTTCTTCCTTATATCTAGTCTAAAATTATGTTAGATTTGACAGCTAGGATGGGTTTCATCCAACCTCCTTCGGAAGTTGACAGTACAGATGCCTCCATCTGAACAAGTCTTCTGCGTTTCCTTCATAGTCAATGGAGAGAAGCAAGTACCGGGTAAGCCTTCCAGAATATCACGTTGTAGAAGTGACACTGGCTACATGACTGGCTTCAATGCAGGCTCTAAACTGTACCATCTCAAGTGGGGTGAGGAGAACCCCAGCTGTAATTTGCACATATCTAATTTGAGGCAGACTCCACCAAAAACCACAAAACAGAAGATCTCAAATCATGGGTGATTCATCTTAATAATGCTACTGACTAAAACAGTGATTAAAGCAACCCTGCTCAGAATTCTGCACTTGTTTGCATTTTCACACCCTGTACGGAAATGCATGAAAAAGTCTCCAGCAGGTCTGTCTGCTGGTAAACTGGATGAACTGGGAACAGGCCTTTCCTGTGACCATTGCAACACTGAGCATGAGGAAGCTATATGGAGGGTTGGTGACCTTCTCCAGCCCCAGACGTAGGTCAGCTGCAGAACTGGTCATTAGGCAGGAGGAAGAGCTTTCCCGTTCGTAAATATTTCTCCTGTGATCCATATAAAACATGTCTCTCACCTGGAATAACCTGAGAGAGGAGGAGGAGGAGAATAAACGAGAGCAAATGAAATGCAGATGCACCAAGGCAGAATGAGATGGCAATTCTTTGCTAGGTGGTGAGAGAGTTCCAGTGTTTATAGGATTTCTGGGAGCAAGAAGGACTGGAAACAGGGTTTTTACCTCAATATATGTAGTGCAACCCTTGGCCAAAATTGCTAATGAACATCTCTGTGCATCACTTTCCCTGAACAACCACAGGGCCATCTCTGAGTCAGAAGAGGTGATCCGACCTGCTCTAAGCACCAGGGACTCTGGAGGGAAACCTTTTACCAAAGTGAATTTCACTCCAAATCCAAAGGTATTTTTTCTGAGATAAATTTTTTTATTGTAATTTGAAGGGAATCATGATCATATAAATGCTTATAGCCTGACAGTGAGAACATTGTCTGTGCAATGCATGGAAATTATAGAGAAGGATTTTGAATGTAAGATTATTGGGTAAGTGTTCCTCCTCTGCCAGGTTATTGATACACTTCAGGTGTTGCATTTGTCCTTCATTTTCCATGAAAATTTTAAAAAAAAAAAGCAAACATTTCCAGTCCATTGTTAAACACAACGGGTCTGCTTTTTGCAATTCTAAAAATAACTTTGCAGAATTAGAAAGCTGGGTTCCTGCTCCAGTCTGACTATGTACAATGTTGGGTCCGGTCTGAGAGCTGAGATACTCCCCTTGGCTTCAGTGGGAACCTGAGCCAACTGAAGGGTTTTTTTGTCAAGGTCTTTGTCTCATCCATTTCCCTGGAGTGCCTGAAAATGGACATAAGCAGCTCTCCTGCCGCATGGCTGCCTGGAAGGCTCAATGATGCCTGCCAATTTGAAATGAAAAGCTAACAAAGAAACCAGAAGGGCAGCGAACAATGCACATTGACTAAGGGGAAGGTTTATGTTGTTGATATCGAGGCCACTGGGTCAGAACAACATCAATAAATATCATGTACAAACCCAGGCTCAAATAAGTGGCACTGGTTTCTTCTGCTCCGAAGGAGAACCGGCGCTGTCAGCTACCATTTCAGTATGGCTGTCTGTAGCACAGTTCAAACACTGTATGGACGGATCCTTATGGAAACTCACTTGTCCTCTGCTCTTTGGACACTTGCAAACCTGAAGGTGCTGATTGTGACATCTGCAAACTCTGATAATCTGCACCTCATGCCTGACCCAGCTGAGGAAGCAATAAGGAATAACAGGCATTCTATCCATAGACAGCGCAAATAAATCTATTTTGTTCTGTGAAAGGTGCTTTGAAGAAAAAAAAAAAAGTCCTTTTTGTTTGCCAAACTATCCTTGAAAAACCAGAAAAGTGACAAAACATTTCCTCAGGACTCCCTGGAGCAGAGAGTGGACAAATACTCATTTCTAGTTTATGGGCACCCCTAAAGCATTTGATCCTGTTTAAGAGAACAGCTTGAGCACTTGGGGGTTGAACAATGGCTTCAGGCAATACGTGTAGGAACCTGCGGTGCTGAGCCCTTCTAAGATGGCAAGAACTCACTTTTTAAGTAGAAAAACAGCAGGTTTAATAATACAGTATATTTAATGGAAATGAAGTCCTGGCAGCCCGAGCACAAACCAAGCCGATTAATTCCAGACTGCTGTAACACCTTGTTCTTGGGGTAAGGCACTAGCATTTGGGGAACTGAGGTGTGGGAGAACAGTGGGACATACTGGCTCCGCCCTGGGGAGACCTTCTGGCAATTTCCACATGCTTTTAGTTAAATGCCTTATGAAACCAAAGGATCTCTCTGCAGAAGCACTCAAGGCATTTGCACAGGGTGATGAGGTATGGTATCAGCCAAGCCTTATACCTAAGGGTGCCTAAAAACATCACTAGATGATTACCTTGTGGCCACAGAAATCTCCTACCCACTGTTGAGAATGGGAGCTCAGACACCTGGCTGAAGTCCACTCCTGTTTTCTGAGACATGCCCTGCACTTGTCTTCTTCAATGCAGAAGGAACAACAGGAGATATCATGAGAGACTTGCTCCAGAAGAGCCTGTTCACTAAGGCAATGTCAAAAACTAGCAGGAGAGAGTTTTGAACTGAAGTCTGCCACATCCCTGAGGACAATCTCAGGCCATTAGCCATCCCAGAGTAGACCCAGGATCCTTTCTTCGTTAAGAAACTATAGAATCATAGAATCATGAATAGAAATAGAAATCATAAAATCATAGAATCATAACCTACCCCTGCCATCCCACCCCCAAACCCTGGCCCTCAGCACCGCCTCTGCCTGGCTGTTAAATCCCCCCAAGGATGGGGACTCGACCCCTTCCCTGGGCAGCCCCTTCCAGTGCCTGACAGCCCTTTGGGGAAGGAATTGTTCCCCAGGCCCAACCTCACCCTGCCCTGGCACAACTTGAGGCCGTTGCCCCTCGTCCCATCGCCCCTGCCCTGGGAGCAGAGCCCGACCCCCCCCGGCTCCCCCCTCCTCTCAGGCAGTTGTAGGGAGCGATGAGGGCTCCCCTCAGCCTCCTCTGCTCCAGGCTGAACCCCCCCAGCTCCCCCAGCCGCTCCCCAGCAGCCTGGGGCTCCAGACCCCTCCCCAGCTCCCCTGCCCTTCTCTGGACACGCTCCAGCCCCCCCAGGTCCTTCGGGGAGGGAGGGGCCCAACCCTGACCCCAGCAGTCGAGGGGCGGCCCCCCCAGTGCCCAGCACAGGGGCACGGTCCCTGCCCTGCTCCTGCTGGCCACCCCAGCCCTGATCCAAGCCAGGATGCCGCTGGCCCTCTTGGCCACCTGGGCACCCTGCTGGCTCCTATTCAGCCCCCTCTCAACCAACCCCCCCAGGGCCTTTTCTGCCAGGCACTTTCCAGCCACAAATAATAGTTTGATGCTTGTATGAAGTCTGCAACAATTTGGCCCCGAAGTTGTGAGGGGACCTGCAAACTGTTTGCAGATATTAGTTACATTTATTAAATAATTCTGTGGAGAAAACAGCGTGGGTGTTATTTCAGTTGGAGATGACGTTCCTCAGCTTTTTTCTATATACAGAAGACTGGCTGGAGTCTGCTTCTTTCTGCTGCTTAAAAGCCTGGATAAAGCTAAGGCAACACCACTTCATGGGGGCAGTTCTGAAGACCCAACTTTTAACTCCTTTGTGTCTTACACCTGTACAGAGCAGAAAGTTTCATTTTCACATTAAGTGAAATAATGTTGGGTTTTTTTTTTTCCAATGGCATTTTCATAGCAATAACTTGGAGAAGCCCCAGTTCACTTCAGTCCAAATCCAACTCGTTTCTGTTTTCCAGGTTGATGCATCCCTCAGAAGCTCAGCTATGCAGGCAACACAGGCTGTAGGTTACTCGCAGGCAACCTAACCACAACCCCATTGATCGGACAGTATTTTGTGCCCATCCCTTCTCATCAGAGTACAAAATGTTTTCTGTGTGCAGGCAGCAGGACTTGGGACATCTTGGACACTCTCTGGTGTGATCTAAGAGGAAGCCGCAGGCATTACTGACACATAAATGAGTACCTGATGGGAAGCTGCTTCCATAACAAATACAGATGCTGTAAGAAATACCCAGGAATATTCTATGTTCCCAGAGACTAAAGAAAAAGGAGGCACATTCTTAGCTTCAAAGATATTTCTGCTCTTTAAGTTAGGGTCAATCATGATTCTTCAACAAAAGGATTTTACTTCTATTTTTTGAGGCTGAGGATAGGCTTTCCCTGTTTTCCCTCTGGAGTTAACGTCTCACACTGCTAGATGCAATAACTTGGTTTAAGGGGAGAAATTCCCATTTTATCCACTATAGATGTAACAAATTAAGACATTCTGATGATGTGCCAGATTTCTGTATCTCACACCAAGGAGGAGGATTCATATTTCATTAAGATTGCACTTTATTTTGTTAACTGATATTTTATTAAGCTTCTGCTGTAACTCATATTTGTCATAACGACTGAGAAAAAAATATATACCTATCATTCACGAAATATTCCCAGTTTTTCTAAAGACAATCATGTGGATGATTTAACAATTTTTATTAATCTATAAGGTTAAGAGTTCAGAAAAAAAATGTCTTCTACACTTCCCCTTACCAGAAGTTTCAATGTAGCTTCTCTCAAAAGGGAAAAAAACCTAAACCATTTGGGTATCTAAATCCATACATATTTTCCAGAGAGGGAAATGATGCAAAAAAAATGTCTTTGCATTGATGGAGACTGCAAACTTTGCCGCAGTACCTTGGACTCTCTGCTATATTAAAATCATCATCAGTCTTCTGATATTCCCAGGTGCCTTCTCTCCCACCAAAACCAAGGCTAATTTTCTCTGGGTGGTCCATTACCAACCACACTGACCTTTGAAGGTAATGAGCAACGAAGCCCTCTGGGTGGGTTGGTATTGAGAAGCAGCCTTCCCAGTGGCCGGGCAGGGAGGTATAGTTACTTTTCCGCTTGCTTTTGTGATCCTCTGCCATTGTTCAGGTTTAGCCGTGTGCAGCGGTCAAGCTGTACTCATTGCCTTCCGCACTCCCCACTGCCAAGGTCCCCTGGACAGACAGGTTTGTTCCCACAGCCCTATAAATGCAAGAGTGCTCCCTCCTCCCCTGCTCAAAGGTTCTGGTGTTGTGGCCCTGTCTCCACACTGCAGCTGAGACCTTCCACCATGAAGCCCTTCTCCTGCCTCATGGCTCTTCTCCTCTTCCTCCTCCAGGCTGTACCAGGTAAGGGGCAAGACCCATGCTGGGGTCTGCCTGTGTAGGAAGTACAACTAGCTTGCGCAGTGGTGCAGGCTGTACTCCTCCATGCTCTTCAGCTCCTTTCATTAGAGCTGTTCCCTATTTCTCAGTCTAGAAGCAGAAATGAAAAATTAACCTGTGGTGACAAGATGTCAAACCAGAACCTCCCCACAGAAGCCACTACCGCGTGTTGGCTCCTTATGACTCTTTGAAGTCTCTTTATGCCTCTTTGTGGCATTATTGGAAGATGGTACCATGGAAATCATCTGCCCCTTCTTACCCCAGGGTCATAAATTGTCTCCTTTGTGTACAGTAGAACAGCAGAGGTGTTCCCTTGTATTAATCAAGTTGAACTACACCAGTGAAGTTTACTTAAGCTCTCTGAATATGCTGGTTCCCCTTCGTCAGCCCTTCTGCACTGACTTATTTACTGATTGTGCTTTCAGCCTAGCTTTTCTTTGTGCTTAATGAAACTCCCCACCTTGAAGTAAGACTTCCAGAGAAGGAAGGAACTGGGCAAACCTCTTGTCCCTGTTAACTGAGCCAGATCCCAGATTTTGATTTTTTTTTAAGTTGTAGGTACATCTCAGGACATGTGAGCACCATGCTGTCCCTTGCATGACCAGCCTGCAGCATTGCAGTCCTAGAGCTTAGAAGCATCCAGTGTCTGGTCTGTCACCACCCACTACAATATGCATGACCAGGATAGCTTCAGAAACTTGTCACATTTTTCTCTAGTTGTACAAAGGCCTTCCCTGGAGTTTTGTGAGGTCCCAAAACTTTTTGAAAAGCTGCCTTGGGCTTTATGGGTATTTGTATCAAACCCCTAATTGGGGTCCATGGGGTTTCAGCAGGAGGAAGACCATGAGAAATGGACTGATCCTGCAGCACAGCTGGGAATGCCATTCTTCCTGTAGGTCGCGGCATGCCCAAAGACACCTTACGTTGTGTTGGATACCACGGTTTCTGCTTCCATTCAAAATCCTGCCCAAAGCCATTTGCTGCTTTTGGAACTTGCTCTCGGCGCCAGAAAACCTGCTGTATAGGTATGTGTGGAAACCCTGCCCAGGCAGGCAACATCTGGAGACGAGGTTACTAAAGTCGGCAAAACACAGTCTTGCTCTGTCTCTGAATGGCCTAAGACACCTCCTCCCATTTACGAAGGTGGACCTGACTGTTCTTCCATTAATGGAAGCATGGAGAACAGGACCAGAATTGCCGTTTTGGGATGGCCAAATACCACGTAGCCCAATGTCCTGTCTCTAACAGAACAGATGCCCAGGGAAAGAAAACAAAAATTGTGGTCCACACAGAGTCCTCCTTCCTTGATATATCTGTTGGGGGGCTGCTGACTGCATCCACACTGCTATTTTAATAAGTGTCAGCTGACCTCTTCCCTGCAAATTTATCTAATCTTTTCTGGACTTTCTTATTTTTGGAGCTCCTCAATAGTCAACATATATGATTAAGTCCATAGAGGCTTTATGCTGTGCTATTCACACCTAAGGTTCATCTGATCCAGCATCCTGCATCTGTCCATGGCCAGAAGTGGATGTTTCTATACTGTGTCTGTAAAATGACTATTAACGAACACCACAACCATGTAATTACAAGTCCTTATATATTCTCCTGGCTTTCATGAATTCACAGCTCGGGACTTTCAGATTTAAGCATCTTTGTGTTTAAAAGTTCTTACTAGATTTTTCCCTCCTAGATTAGGAATTCCTTCTGTTTGTTTTAAAACCTCTTCCCTCATAATTTAATTCATTACCACCTACTTCTGTACTGCAAATGAAATGTAGTCATTCCGCATCCACCTTCTTCATACCTTTACAATATCCCTCCTTCAGTTGTCTCTTAATCCATGTTGGTGGGTCACAAATTCCTCTTTTTACAGAAGTGCTCTGATGACCCTCACAGTCCTTCTTTGTGTACTCGCTTTTGGAGACACAGTAACCAGAACTTCATGACACTTTCCATGTATGAACTGGTGTATATTTGCATGTATGAATTGAATATATTGGTTCAGACGGTGATGTCGTATTTTCTGTTTTGACTTAAATCCTTTTCATTGCAGACACGACATCAAACTTCCATACTTGTCAAGATGAGGGGGGTCATTGTGTACCTCCAGAAATCAAATGTCTGCAAGAACAAGTGGGATTTTGCCCTTACAGAGAATGGAAGTGCTGCATGGAAGTGTAATGGAGACCTCATGGAACTGCAGAAAACCACAGAAATGCATGGACGAGAAAACAAACAAGTTTCCTTCCTAGTGTTGTAGAGATGTCTGGTTTTCTCAACAGGCAAAGTGTATAATTAACTAGAGGTGACATGTTTATTTATATATAAAAAGCAAAAATACTAAATAAATAGGTATAACAGTCATACATGTATGGAAAGAGGCAGAATGTCTCCTTATTACACCCACACACAAAAATCCACAGAAACTTTGCTGTGACATTCTTGGAAACTATAGCCCCTCACAAACCAAACCTCACCTCCCTTTCTTTTCTGCCTTCCTTCTTTCCTTCCTTCCTTTTCTTCCTACTAGGAAAGATGATGTCTTTTCCTTCTATTAAAGTGACAGAAACAAGGACTGTCCAACTGGCACGGTCAGGACATGTCTACACTATTCAACTCCCATTCTTCAAAGCAAAGCAGGATGCCAGCCAACTGNTTGCTCTGGCTGTCTCTGAGGCTATGCTGTGTTTGCAAAATAAGCAAAGCCAGGCTACGATGCTGGAGCTGGATGGTCTATGCCAGTAAATGGTCAGTGTGGTGTTTGACATGGTTTTGGCTGTCTCGACCTTTTTTTGGAGTGGGGGAGGGTGTTTTGGAGGGATGGGGATCAATGAACATGTTTAGATCAGACAGAAGATGGGAAGGAAGATAGCAGGGAAATCGTTTGCAAATCAACCCCAGATGCACAAATAACCAGAGGACAGAAGTACCCTTGGGCCAAGAGTTGTGCTCTGCTTCCACAAAGCATTTGGGCACATGTGCAGCCCTGAACTCGCGCGTTTTCCTGATGATTGCAAAGCCCAGGATCGTATTTCCAGTCAATGCAAGCTGGGGACAGAGCCCAGGTCTTCCCCAACCTTTATATCTTCCAAACTGGCAACTCACCCTCAGAAAACTCAGTATATTTTCATGCCAAATCACTCTCTGAATTGCTGCAACTGTTCTAGTAAACTGAGCAGTCTCAGGACCTCTTCTCTAGCCCTGAAGCCAAATATCATAATCTGGACATGTCCATCCTCTTTTCTCCTCCAGAAACAGATGGCTACATCCAGACTGCCTGGTGGAAGAGATCCCTGATCCCAGAGACACTTGGCAATTGTTTGGGAGAGAAATAGTTAGCCTGGACACAAACCTTTCCAGGGATATGCTAAGCATTTCACAGTTTGGATGATCAATTCCCAGTGCTTGTGTCCTGCCCTGTTTTGTTTACCAGTAAAGTTATATCCAAGGAGTCCAAGCTTTGATAAAGGGAAATTGCATGACAGAAGATTAATGTGCTTTTTTATAACTAGAATTTTTTAAAAACCCACTTTTTTGTTTTTTTCATGAAATAACCTGATTTATGGCCTACAGCATGACCCACTGAAATCAAGTGAAGTCGATGAATGGGCTTTAGTCTCCATTCCCACTGAGTTTTCCCACATGTAAATACACCCCCACTACCACACCAGAGTCAGCCTTTCTTGTCCGGACCTCTGACACGTGGCTGGTGTCTCCATAAACCTGTTTCTCACCTCCCTGAGTGTTTTGGAACAGTGATGTGTCCATGCAGGACTCGGTGACTACGCTACATTGGCCATGGGAACCTGGGATCTTCTTCAAGAAATGTTCCCTTGTCCGTAATCAACATTATAATGCCAGTGATAATGAAATTCCTTCCTTGCTTTGGCATGTCTTGCTTGTGTCTCATCCATTTCTAAAGGACACTTTCTCACCTGAAACTTGGAGGTGAATTGACATCGGTTGAAGTGTGATTTACTCCCATGTTGAGCATAAAAGTTCTTACAGAGGTAATGTGACAATACTGTCCTCACACCAGTCCAGGACACCGGTGAACTAGGACACGAGTTCCAAACAACAGTACAGACGCATCCAGAAACTTTAGATCAGAAATCAGACCTAAGTCATCCTACGTCTTATAAATGGACTTTCACCATTGAACCTTAGTTTCATTTTCTTTCTTCTCCTTACTTTATTTCTGTTAGTTTTAGCTGATTTTGGATGGGTGGTGGCAGTTTATAGCTGTTTGCTCATTTATGCAAGATCTTAGCTTCCTTGAGTCACGAAGGAGAGCAATGCTCAATGTTAGTACAGGGGGAAGAGGCACTCTACCTGGCAAGTTAATGCCTTGCTAGATTTCACTTATGTACCATCAGATATAAGTCAGCAAAGAATCAAAATCCTGCTATTAGCCCCAGATTGGGGCTTGTGTGCAGATAAAGCAGACAGGAAAGAGTACACGGTCTGCACAGTTCCCAAAGAAACTCATTGAGGGACGCACTGAGGTCACCATAACCACAGCTGAAAACCCTCCCGTGAAGGCAACTCACCCACCCACAAATGCACATTGCAAACCCGAAACATGGAGTGACCTGGGGGTGTGAAACGGCTCAGCAGCCACATAGACTGGTGGAGGACAAGGTCCCAGCGGCTGCAACCGTCCAGCCAAGCGTTTATCATTTCTCAGAAGATCCTGGGTCAATGCCAAATGAGAAGGGCCGCGCTCGGTCTTGCAGATGGTGTGCATCCACTGACTGCTATGTCATGAGGTGGTTTTAAAGCCAGCACTAAGTTCCTCCAGCCTTCCTAGGACACATGCAGCCGTCACTAGCTGCTCTCCATGGACTGGGGTTATCTGGGGGCAGAAGGAGGGGCTCATTGAGGTGTATACCCCTACTCTGCCAAAGAGGTGGAAAGGATCTTGCTTATCCCTGTAAGTAAAGACTTGCTGCCCTCAGAACCCTGGCACTGACTATTTTGCCTTTGCTGCCCCTGTTTTCAAAAATAAATGTTTCTCCCCAGCCCAGCTACAAAATTTAGCATTAGTAACCCCTGGAGTTAACACAACGGTGCATCTGTACTAAGACATTGGTCCACCCCTTGCTTTGCACAGAGATGTTGGGAACTGGATTGTCGGTACTGCATTCATAACCATTTACACCCCATTTCCACTCTGGAGCGAAACAGTTGTGTGCTTGCGTGTGGAAAGCCACGGGCAGAATCACACGCTATGAAGCTGCATCTGTCCACGCCGCATGGCCCAAGGAACTCAGGGAAGATGTTATTAACAGCGATAGTGCTTAGCTATCCACTGGTGCATGGTGTATGTATGGTGCACTGTAGATCGATAATGTACATCTCCTAGGGAGAATGCAGGTTTTAACATGGCCACTCTTTAGGCAGGGGGATGGAGTGCAGACGTCCCCTCAAACCTGATTTTTAACTGATTCTAAAAAGCTGTGGGTATGTGTGTGCCATCAGTGGGACAAGTCCCTTTGGGGAACGGATGTCTCAAAAAGCAAATCTGTCCTAGAGAGAGTCCAGAGGAGGGCAACAAAGATGATGAAGGGACTGGAGCATCTCCCCTGTGAGGAAAGGCTGAGGGAGCTGGGCTTGTTCAGCCTGGAGAAGACTGAGAGGGGACCTCATCAACACATACAAATATCTCAAGGGTGGACATCACGAGGACGGAGCCAGACTCTTCTCAGTGGTGCCCAGTGACAGGACAAGGGGCAATGCGCACAAAGTGAAGCAGAAGAGGTTCCAGTTGAACGTGAGGAAGAACTTCTTGACTTTGAGTGTGCCAGAGCCCTGACCCAGGCTGCCCAGGGGGGCTGTGGAGTCTCCTTCTCTGGAGATATTCAACCCCCGCCTGGATGCTGTCTTGTGCCCCCTGCTCTGGGTGAGGTTGCTTGAGCAGGGGGGTTGGACTGGATGATCTCCCGAGGTCCCTTCCAACCCTTGCCATTCTGGGATTCTGGAATCATTTCACACAGGCTGAAAGCAAAGAGGCGAGGTGTTCATTTTTTGGCAAGACTGCAATATGTCCTGCCCCTTCCATGCAAGCTCTTGTCCCTTCATTCAGACACAAAAGATGTCCAGATGTGCACCCTCTTCAGATCACAAAAGACCCTCCAAACTCTCTTTGCAAGGCTGACCTGATCCGCACTGTCAGGTGCCATAGGCAAGAAAGCTCTTTCAGCTCCAGGGTTAGAAACAACGTGCATCCTTCCCTGCATCCTTAGTGAGCATGTGGGGCACCATGCAGAGGGTCCTGACCTGCCACACACCTTCCAGTCTCAGAGACAGCAAGGAGCAGCAAGCAGTCCTGTGACCCATCCAGGAGCAGGTACATCTCACCCTCACAGGAGGGAGATGAGGATACAGCACACAGCAAAGTGTAGGGCCAACCAAGCTTTGTCCTCAGTTATAAGGCAGGAAGAGGATGAGGAGAGGGGAGCAATGTTGCTTGCGAGAGGGCTAGAGGGAAAAATCAAGCCTACACCCCTCTGCTGGAGTGGAAATGCACTGAAAAAGCAGCACACCCAGAGAAATGGCCTGGGGAGAGGAGGTAGAAAAATTCTCTGCTTTGCAAAACCTGAGCAGGCCAACCTGGAAATTATTATCAGACCGTGGCAGGCTGCCTGCTGACTCTGCGTTCCTCTGAGATCAGTATCTCTCTGGCACGAAATGGTCCGCAGCTGCGAGCTCTTTTGCCAGACCTGCCTTGCAGGTTTGCCCACCACGTAGCTCAGAGGGGCAAGTCCAAACCCTATGATGTGCAAACAGTTGTGTAAAGGTCCCAGACCAGCTCCTTGTTGTAGACTCATGGGAATGGTCCCGCTCCTAAGGGACCAGTTCTCACTCCAAGAGGGTGGCTGGAGCTATTTGTGGTCTGGCAGGTGACCATGGGGTGATGGAGTAATGAGAATAATAAGTGGAGAAGGAAAATGAGGGGTTTGCCAGCACTTGGCTGCCCTAGATCAGGACTCGTCAGCCTTTGAACAAGATGCTTTAATCCATCTGAGCCTAGAGACAGATGAAATCTGTCTTTTGTCCTTCTTGGCTTTAGGGCCAGACTCAGTTGCCCACGGCTGGACATTTGTGTCACTTGAGATGACCCAGGGTATCGTGCTGGGCTTCCAGAGTGTCTTGTCTGCCACTGCCACTCATGCAGAAATCCCCAATACCCAGGCATCTCAAGGGACATAAATCAAACTTTTCACGCCTGCTGATCCAGGACAGCAAACTTTGACTCTATCATCAAGTGCATCTGAACTGCATTTTTTGAGAGGGAAGGGAAT
>JAKFQP010000634.1:110548-121757 GCA_023375905.1 Nycticorax nycticorax
AAAAAAAAAGTCTAAAAAAGTGATTTTCACGTCTTACCATGAAACTTTCCTTCTTGGGGGGGGTGGAGGGGGTAAGCCTCTTTCCCTCCCCCCCTGCTATTCCCAGAGAAGGTGGGTCTGGGGGGGGGTCATGTAGCCCCCATGAGCGGGGCAGCTCAAAGCCGCCTGCTGGGCTTTCCCCGGGGTGAGCCCCCCGGGCTGCCTCCCCTCCACCAGTCCCCGGGGTGCCCAGCTGTGCCTGAAGGGACCGTGGGAGTTTGGCTACCGCTTTTTGGGTTCTTATCAGCACTCATGCGCAGCCTGTCACCCATCCCACTTAGCTCAGCCACCTCACGCCCACCCCGGGGCCAGCCCCGTGTCCAGGGGACCCCCATTATCTCCAGAACCGGCTGAGACCTTGGCGGGGGCTCAGGGTTTTCTGACGGCAGAGGAGCCATCCCGGCTCCCCACTCTCTCCCATCGCCCCGCTCCCCTCCAGCCCTTACCACCGCCGCGTCGGCTGCTTCTGGCCGACCAAAATAGCAGCAGAGATAACTGACCCAGGCAAGGACCTGGCGACAAATTTCCATTCAGAAAAACGTCCTCCCCACCTCTTCAAGGAGGACAACCCAGCCAGCACCACCTGGTGTGGACCCCTGTTCTTCTCCCTCTTCATCTCCAGCCTTGCAGGCAGGGGTGAGGGAATGCAATGATGTGACCGAGGTCGCACAGCCTGCCGGTGGCAGAGCTGGAGGCTGGTGGGGTACTAAGCACCCTCCCAAACCCCATGCTCTTCATAACAGTGTTGTCGCTGCAGTGTGGCTGCATTTGACATATGTTTGGAGGAACCACAGAATGGTTTAGGTTGGAAAAAGCCCTTTAAGATCATCAAGCCCAACCATTCCCCTAACCCTGCCATCCCACCCCCAAACCCTGTCCCTAAGCACCTCGTCTTCCCAGCTTTTAAATACCCCCAGGGATGGGGACTCAACCCCTTCCCTGGGCAGCCCCTTCCAGTGCTTGACAACCCTTTTGGGGAAGAAATTTTTCCTAATGTCCAACCTAAACCTGCCCTGGCGCAGCTTGAGGCCATTTCCCCTTGTCCTAAAGAAGTGAAGCCACTGCAAGGAGCAGACCATGCCTTTAGGACTGGCTTCTGCTCTCACTTGTTTCCTTCTCTCTTCCAGTGATGCTGCCTTTTGGGTGGCTCAGCAAAGGAGACAAACCCAGTCCTGGGCCCAGCAATTCCTGGAGTGCAGTCCTGGAGGTGGCCCAGCTTTGGGCATTGCCACTTTCATGTGCAGAGTTACCCAGACTTTCTTTTTGGAGGCATTTTACCACCTAACAGGCTACAAGGGAGCCTGCCCTTCCTTCCACAGGTTTTCTGATCAGGCCTGGAGAAGCTGGTCTGGCCTCCATGGCCAAGGCACCCCCATGCTGGTGCAACAGGGAGTTGTATGCCACTCACTTCCTTCTTTTTATGTTGGAAAGGAAAAGAGGGGCTGATCCTTCATGCAGCCCACGCACAAATGACTCACTGAGCCCACCTTTCTTTGCCTAACTAGATGCAGTTTAGGGTCATGGTTCTTCCTTGCTATGGCCCATCCCAGGCACCACCTCCTCATAGCCTACCCTCCACGTCATGCCCATGATGTGATCACATGTCCACCTCCAGAACCATCTGATGAGGACTCACGGTATCCATGCGTGCTTGGAGACATCCAGATCAGCAGTGGGATCCTGAGGGACAGATCACACAGCCCTCAGGTTTCCCTCAGTGCTTTTTCCACATGACCTAAATTGGAGAGCTATGGATTTGATGGGTGGACTGTTGGGTGGATAAGGAACTGGCTGGATGGTCGCATCCAGAGGGTAGTGGTCAATGGCTTGGTGTCCGGATGGAGACTGGTGACGAGCGGTGTCCCTCAGGGGTCCGTACTGGGACCGGTGCTGTTTAACGTTTTCATCAATGACTTGGACAGCGAGATCGAGTGCACCCTCAGCAAGTTTGCGGATGACACCAAGCTGAGTGGTGCGGTTGATACACCAGAAGGATGGGATGTCATCCAGAGAGACCTGGACAGGCTGGAGAGGTGGCCTGTGGGAACCTCATGAGGAAATGCCAGGGGAGTTTGGCTACCATCACCTAGCTCTTACTAGCACATGATATCCCACCCTGCACCAGAGACATGGGGAGCCCAGGGGAAACACAAAGAGAGGAATGGAAGACAACCCTGTGGCATGGATGGAGGGGTTCTGCCCACAGATACTCCATCTCCTTTCCTTTTGGCCCATGTCCCACATGCTAGGTGTTAGAGGAACTGCTTCTGCCTTTGGTGGACACCAGCCATGTCCTGGCCAAGTCAGCCAGTTCCCAGTGCACTAGTGCTGGGATTTTGTTTTCCATCCCCAGCACCATCAGTGATGGCTCCTTGGGTCAGGTCACTAAGATGATTCTGCTTGGGCTCATGTGTTCCTGTCCCTCGTCTGGCAGCACAGGCAGGTGTGCTGCATCCCATCTCATCACAGGGGATGCAGTCACCCTGTAGGTCTCTTCAGCCTCTGGTGTATCTGAAGGATTGACCTCTTCCCTTCTGGGGTTATCATCTACCAGACCCTCACTGTTGGCAGTGTACCTTGGCAGGACATGGGTAATCCCTCCTATCAAGGAGGGAATTAAATAAGTGCCTTTGTCTACACTTTTAAATTACGAGGTCCTTGCTTTTAATGCTGACCAGCGAGCACTGAGCTAAACAAGCCATGAGCACAGTTTGGCCATCGGTACATTCCCAACAAGCTCTCCTGCAGTGAAGAGGTTTCAGATGATCCTGCATGTAGAGAAATTATTCTGGAGGGCCACCAGGTTAGGTGGCCCTCCATCTCACCCATCTGTGGTTTGGGGAGAGTTACACCAAAGGTTACAGCCATAATCAGGGTGGAAGATGGTAAGCACCTGGATTGGGGTTTTATCCATGCAGGTGTAGAAGAAAAGCTGTGTTTTGGGGAAGCTATGCAAAAGGACAAGGTTTCCATATGCCACAAGGGAGACCTGCTCAAAGGTGATACCCAGAGTACAGGCCTGAGTGGTCAGTGGGAAAGCAGTGGTGTCTGCAGAAATCAGTAGGGAAACACAGTTGTTATGTTCTACCACAGTAGGATTAAGCACTGGGACACCTGCAAAGGGAGCCCTGAGGCGGGACAAACCTGGGACATGGACACGAGCCCTCCTTTCTCATATGCTTCATCCCAGCAGGTTAGCAAGGTGTTGGGCTGACATCAAGTCCTGTGCCCAGGCCACCCCCCCTCTAGGGCTGCCTATGCACGAGGCGGTAACTCGGTCTCACCACAATGAGAAGTGTGCCACTAACAGATTAATTAAGGGTTTCACAATGGGCTAATTAACAGTTTTCCATAAGGCTGGGCTTGGACTCTGCTGGCCAGGTACAACCCCATGGGTGTGTGACAACCACCCAACAGACCGGCCGGCTGGAGCCCCCCCACCTTCCACCTTGCTGTGGGGCTGAGACCTGTTTCCTAATGTGATGAGAAAGATTTTTCTGGGCTGCCTTTGTCTCAGTGGCTTCCTCTGGCGGCACGATGTCTGCCGTAGGAGAAGCCGGGATCTTCACTTCCCTCCTACCCTCCATTATTCCTCTATATTCCTCTTTCAGGGTCTTTTCCTTATCTGCCACCACCTTCCTGTTTTTCTTCCTCACCCAGCACCCTCCAGCCTCCCCGGCTCCTGGACCACTGGCTCCTGTTGAAGTGCTTCCTCCTCCTCCTCCTCCGGCCGAGGTCCTCCTAGCGATAGCCCCAAGCATCCCGGGGGACTGCAGGCATCCCACTGGGCCTTGTCGGGAGAGGGTGGCGGTGCTGACCCCGCACTGAAGGAAACGGCGCTGGGAGGAAACGACAGCACCGGGCTCCCAGAATATCTCTGCAAAGGGCTACCCCAGGGATGCAGAGATAAGCAGAAGAAAAACTAATTTGGGGGGCGGAGGGGGGGAGGATGAGGAGGTCAGGGCTATTCATCTCAGATGTTTGCGCGTCTTCTGGCATAAACACCGGTCCAGGCTTTCTCAGCGGGCGCCAGTATCCATTTTTTTGGAGCAGGGGCAATTGTTTATTCAGCCTCTGCTCACCTTGGGACGTGCAGCTCGACACCGCGGTGGGGAGGAAGATGCTCAAGGCCACGGGGAGATGATGTCAAGAGGGCCAAGACCTGACACAGCAGTTCCCAGGAGAGGGTCCCCTCCTTATTGGTGTTTGTTCCCTTGGGTGGGTGCCAGTTCAGGGTTAGGACTTTACTGTGCCTGATGCTGGAAAGACTCAGGGCTATCCCTTGCCCCTCAGGTGAGACCTACAGGCACAATGGGCCACAGTGACACAGCCCATCCCATGGGACAGCCACCTGCCTCATGAGAACTACCATAGATGATGTCCACCATGCACCTTGGTGGGCCAGTCTCAGGAGCCCATGGCTCTTGCAAACACCAGCAGATAGTATTTGTTGGCTACAAGTCCTCGGAGAGGCTGCAGATGCTCCCTGCGCTTGGAGAATGCAGTGAGGTCCCTCTGGGAAGACCCCATGGTGTTTTGTCAGCCCTCAAACACTGAGATCCATCACCTGGTGGGTGACTGGGTGCCTTAGTATGGTGGAGGCTGCAGCCAGAAGTCACCACCACCTCTTTCCCCATCCCAGAGGATCTCCATCCCAGGAACCTTCTGCAGCCACGTGATGCCTCGGGATGGGGAACAGGGACAAGGACCTGGGGGACTAACAGGACTGTGCACAAGGGGGGTGTGTCAGGACACCTGCCTCCCTTTCCCCAGTTGAAGAAGACCACCTCATAGCTGAAGAAGACCACCTCATAGCTGAAGAAGACCACCTCATAGCCAAAGAAGACCTGTGTCAATCTAGCTGACTTCCTCCCTCACCAGCTAGCAAACAACCCAGCTGCCAACTTCCCCTCCAAAACTCAAGACTTCTCCAAAGTCCCAGAACAGCATAATTTTACACTTAGGTCTCAGCTTAAATACATGCACGTGACTGTTGCAATGAGTACGAAGCGTGCTTGCTGTCTCAGAGCCAGCTCCATCCGCTCTTCCCAGGCCAAACCTGCTGCCTTCCTCCTGCTATATTTATCAGAATGATTTAGCTGGTTGGAAAGTGCTTGGGGAGGCAGCAGGGGTGGAGCGACCTTGGAAATGAGCCATGGGAGAAAACCTGCAGCCGCCTCCATCCTGATCCACATCTGTTGTGAGATGCTCTCATTTCTCCCTCGGGGTAATTCCAGTGTAAAGCTGGGAGGCTGCTCATCATTTGCTGAATTGCTCGTGCTCTACAGATAATTTTAAGTCTTTGGCACCCTTGCGTATGGCCAGCTGGGGTCCTTGTCCTTGTGCTGGAGACCTGCTTGCCTCCCAAACCTTCACAATCCTCATCTCCAGTCTTGGGGAGATTCCAATTGGACATGAGAGGGAAATTTTTTACTATGAGAACAGTCACCCATTGGAATAATCTCCCCAGGGATGTGGTTGACTCCGCCACACTGGACACTTTCAAGCCTCAGCTGGACAGGGTGCTGGGCCATCTTGTCCAGACTGTGCTCTTGCCCAGAAAGGTTGGACCAGATGATCCTTGAGGTCCCTTCGACCTGGGATTCTACAATTCTATGATCCTATGAAACTGGAGATTTCCAGGACGAGCTGGTGCCACCTTTTCTTCTGCCCAGGAGATAGTCCAAAGCAATTTGTCCTCCCCCTGTCCCTCAGCGCTGTCCCTCTGGGTTCAGAGGGACAGTCAGCCTAAAATGGGAATTCTTACTGATGCAAGTGAGATTGGTGCATTTAAGTAGCTAAAAAAGTTTTAACACCTCCACAGTACCCTGTGGCAGTGAGACCAGAGGAGAATAACACGCAAAACCTCTCCAAAACCCCCACAGTGAGAAAGGACAGCGTGTAGCTGCCTTTAAGTCCTCGCTTTTCTGCATCCCTTGGTAAGATCTGTTCCCAGCTGGCAGCCCTGCCTGTGCCAGCCAGGAGGTTCTCACTGAAATCTCTGCAGCTGCAGATGTTGAGCAACCTTCACAAGGGATTTCTGCTGCACGCCGCAGCACATGGACTCCTGTTGGGCAACCAGGCTTGCAGCAACAGCGGTTCAATCTTCTTTGCCGTGGAGATTTTTATGGTGCTCGGGTTCCTGTCCATTCCTGACGCACACCCTCCTTGTGTTTCAGTTTCTGATGTGTTGGGGGTTTTTTATATTTCTGTGCCTTGATGAAGCAGGGCTCTGCAGTTGCTTTATTTAGCTGCCAGCAGGCATTTTAAATGCTCCCATCAATTTCTGTGAGGGTCAATACTTGCTAAATGCTGTGCAACGAGGCTGTTTCAGCCTGAGCAGCTGACAATGGTGTCATTGGGCTGGGACTTGATTCAATCTCTCCTGTGGATGCAGATAAGGATGCTGCAGCACCAGTGTCTCATCACCTCCTGATTTTTCTCATCTCTGAAGTGGATGGCCCTTTGTTTCTTTTAGGGAGGGGCAGAAAAAGGAGGGGACCACCCCAGCTGGCTCTGTAGGGACAGAGGGCCACGACCAGATCTGGAGAGGGTTCAGGCTGAAGGTGAGGGGAACCCTCCTTGCTTATCTCTCCCCGCTCCCTTGGAGGGATGCCAGGGTGAAGAACCTTCCCCCATAGGAGCTTAAAATGAATTGGGATGAGATGGCCCAGCTCCCTAGAGGTATTGGGGGTGGCAATTCCCAAACAGAGATGGGATAAGGTGGTGGAAACCATCCTCCAGGGATGAGACCTGTTCAGAGTGATGGGGCCAGGGGCAGCTTTCACGGTGCCCTGGGAAGCAGCAGCAGGAGCTGGTTGACTCTGCAGCTCTCTGCTTAGCCAAGCAAATCTGCTGCACGCATGTCCCTTTGTAAAGCCTTCAAGGACCACGAGATGGCATCAAAAACCAGTGTAGCCTGAACCAGACTGGTTTCCCTTCCCGGTTTGGCCTCATCCAGCAAACCCAGAGTTCCTGAGTGGGATCCTGCTGGGACGGATGGCGCAGCGTGTCCCTCCTCACAGGGACATCCCTTCTGCCCGTGGGAAACTCCCCGTCGGCTTCCTCGTCCTGCACAATTTTTAGAAATCAATTAAAATGAAATAAAATGTGCTTCCTGTTTCCCCCACATCCAAAACATGTCCAAGCTGGCTCTTAGGTACCCACCTCACCCGGTCCACAGTCCCTTGCCGCTGACCCTCAGAAAACCCTCCCAGCAATTTGCCTTCCTGCCCCAGCTCCTTAAGAATGACCCCAATTTCCAGTCCCACTGGTTCTCCTCCTATTTCCATTTCCCCCCTGAGGCTCATGTATAAACAAAGCAAAGAACAGGGAAAAACAGGGTTACCAGGAGAAAATGGGTCCCGGGTGGCTGTTGGTGTGCGACAGACTTGCGCACGTCACTGAGAGCCTGGCACGGTGCCTGGTGAGATAACCTTTCCCTGGAGCACCAAAAACTACCCAATTCTGAGGAATCCTGGGAGGTTTCCCATCCTGCCAGGAGCCAGCAACCTTTCTAGCTTTGCAGGCAGGAGAAGGGTGCAGGCAGGGTGGCCAAGTGCTTGCAGCAGGGCTCCCCATGGGCCAGGACTGCTGCTTGCTCCATCCGGGCTCACCGTGGGATGGAGCCTGTATGCCTCAGCTTCACTTCTGAAAAGTGGACACCGATAATGGCTCTGCAGAGAAAGAGATATCTCCCCGAACCTGGATTCTGCACATACAAGACACAGCTTCCGTGCCTATATCGTTAGGAAATGGCCTCAAGTTGCCCCAGGGCAGATTTAGGTTGGACATCAGGAAAAATTCCTTCCCCAAAAGGGCTGTCAAGCATTGGAAGGGGCTGCCCAGGGAAGGGGTTGAGTTCCCATCCCTGGGGGTATTTAACAGCTGGGCAGATGAGGTGCTTAGGGACAGGGTTTAGTGGTGGGATGGCAGGGTTAGGGTAACAGTTGGGCTTGGTGATCTTAAAGGGCTTTTCCAACCTAAACAATTCCATGACTCTATCTATCAAACCCGAACGCAATACAGAACAAATACTTTGGCCTAAGGACCCCCCCACAATGTGTGTTTCATGCTGTAAGCAAGAGAGATCAAGAGATGGAGATAAATTGAGTGACATAGATAAGAGTCTGGGGGTCTCTTTGAATAGACGAGGGCAAGTACAGGCCTGTTCCTTGGCCAGCCGCTTTGGGAAAGCATCTTTCCAACCCTGTATTGGGAGGGAAGACTCAACGTGAGTGTAGGAGCAAGCCCCATCAGCCAAGAGCCCAGGTGCTCACCTTGCTCAGGCTCTTGCTCTCTGGCTGGAGAGCAGCTCTGTGGAAAGGGACTTGGGGGTCCTAGTGGCCAACAAGCTCAATAGGAGTGAGCAGTGGGCTGCTGTGGCCAAGAAGGCCAACAGGGTGCTGGGGGCCATCAACAAGGGCATCACCAGCAGAGATAAAGAAGTCATCATCCCACTCTACTGAGCGCTGGTCAGGCCCCACCTGGAATCCTGTGTGCAGTTCTGGTCCCCACTGTACAAAAGAGATGTGAACAGGCTGGAGGGGTTCCAGAGCAGGGCCAAGATGATCCAAGGGGTGGGAAGCCTGCCGGATGAGGGTAGGCTGAGAGCTGGGTTTGGCCAGCCTTGAGCAAAGGAGGCTCAGAGTGGGTCTCATCACCATGTACCAGTATTTAAAGGGTGGCTACAAGGAAGATGGAGACTCCCTTTTTACAAGGAGTCACATGGAAAAGATGAGGGGGAATGGGTACAAGTTAATCCTGTGAAGATTCCAATTGGACACGGGAGGGAAACTTCTCACCATAGAACAGTCAACCACTGGAATAATCTCTCCAGGGATGTGGTTGACTCTGCCACATTGGACACTTGTAAGACAGGGTGCTGGGACATCTTGTCTGGACTGTGCTCTTGCCCAGAAAGGTTGGACCAGACGGTCCTTGAGGCCCCTTCCAACCTGGGATTCTATGATTCTATGATTCTTGTCTTGGCCACGGCCAACCTCTGAACCTGCAGAGGCAGGCAAAATTGTTAAGCCTCCCACAAAAATCTGTGCCCAGAGCTCTCTCCATAAAGTCAGGATACCAAATTTGCTCTCAATGGAAGGCACTGATGTGCTTGTCCTGCAGGAGAGGAAAGGATGCGAAAGAGGGGTTTTTGCTTTGTCCGTCCCTCTGTCCAGCACACACAGAAAAATGCTCTGGATGCAAATTTTTGTGGCATGTGTCAGTGCCCCAGCTTGTCTCTCGCTTCTTCTTTCTAGTGTATTTCCTCCTCCCAAGCCAGCTGGAGGTTTCTTTTTGAAGCTCAAGAGCTGACTCCATCCTTAGCTTTTCTTACGCAAAATTGTCATCTGAGCAGGGGGAGGGTGGCCCCAGAGGAGCACGGAGGGGAAGTCAGCTCCCGCTTTCTGCCACAAACCAGATCGGATGGACAGAGATTGCAGCTGGGTGGCTTGAAAGCATGAGATCAGCAAGTGATGGAAGGAGGAGGTCAGGATCACGTGCCCTGGGAGAGCAGCTGAGATCTGAGCACTTGCCACCGCTCTTGAATTTCCTGGAGGCTGGGGCATGGTAGGAGCAAGACCAAAGTCAGGCATCTACCACAAAGTGAAATGAGGCCACAGCATCTGCCCTAAAGTGTCCAAACCTGCCTGACACCTCACATGGAAAGCACATGGGAAAGGTGCCCTGGAGGGAAGGTGTTTCCCAAGAGGAACATCTCGGTCTACCTGGGACCACAGCAGCTGCCCCAACCCAGCCCCACATCAAGGGGAGACATCACTGGGGACCTGGCCCAGCCCAAAGAGTCAAAGAAGAAGACCCCTTGCCGGGGGTCAGAGTAGGTGGAAAAAGTTGCCACAGATTCAAAAATCTGCCAGAGTTATGGAGGAAAAAATCAGTTCTGGACCTCTAAACACAACGGTGCACTTCTGGTTCCAAGAGTATCACGGCCCAAAATTGCTGGGAGAGCTGGCAAGAGAGAGAGGTCTGGCCACACTGAAGAGCTGAGCAGAAACGTTCACACTTGGATGCTGCAAGGTCTGTCTCAAACCAGACATAGGATGAGTTTTGCTCTCAGCCTCTCTTACGTGCCAGGCGTGAAGAAGGCATTTGCACCTTTGGATGGGAGCAGTTTGGCACCTCCTTGGGCGCCGCAAAGACTCAGCCCGGCTGACTGCGTTTGCTTGAAAACAAAGGAGGGGAAAGACCCCAGGAAGACAAGATGGGTGAAGCAAGGGAACCAAGGAGAGCTTTTCAATAGATAATACGGAAAATGCTATTAACGTTGAATTTAGACAAGGATTTTGCCTTGTGTGAGAGCCAAGGACCAATTTTGTCCCTCTGCAAAGGGACGTAAACTTTGCAGGAGCAAATGACGGCCTTGCCATTGCCTTCCCACACCCAGGCAGGGCCAGCACGCTCTGCCCTCGCCACCTCTCTGCTCACCCAGGTCTGGATTCGATTTGTCCCAGCGATGGTGGGAAGAAGCTTTTTGCTTATGTCACCCTCTCCTGAGTCACCTCCTGGCAAAGTCACCCGCTTCCTCGTGAGCTCGGCTGAGTCACCAGGCGCTGCGGGGTTGTGTAACTGGAGTTCCCTGTTTGCAAGGATTTGCAGGGAAACTGAGTTCCCGAGTTCCCTGTTTGCAAGGATTTGCAGGGAGCAGGGGGGAGGATGCTGCAGGGTCCTCCAGATCCAGAAGGGGCCTTCAGCCTCTTAGGGAGCATCAGCAGCGTAAGGCAAAAGGGGTGCACAGGGGTTTGGAGGACTCCAACACCCCCCCACCCTCCCACCCCCAGTTTCCACCTGCCTTGCTGCACTTACACAAATCCAGGCTTGGTGTTGGATTTAGCTCTGCTGATGCCTTTACAGCACAGCCAAGCAATGCTGCCTCCTGCTCGGCCAGTTTTGGGTTAGATACAGAGTCACAGAATCCCAGAATCCCAGAATGGCAAGGGTTGGAAGGGACCTCGGGAGATCACCCAGTCCAACCCCCCTGCTCAAGCAGGTTCTCCTAGAGCATGTTACACAGGACTTCATCCAGGCGGGCTTTGAATATCTCCAGAGAAGGAGACTCCACAACCCCCCCTGGGCAGCCTGTTCCAGTGCTCTGTCACCCTCAGAGTAAAGAAGTTTTTCCTCATATTCAACTGAAACCTCTTATGTC
>JAKFQP010000634.1:142308-154648 GCA_023375905.1 Nycticorax nycticorax
GGGATCACTAATGCCTTTGAGGGTGGCCAAAGTACTAATGCCCCCCCCCCAAAAAGCATCCCACGAGGGGCAGCAGGGCTCAGACCCTCGCTCCCGTGCCTTGCAGAGGCACCCGGAACGGCTGCGATGGTGCTGCTCTGCCACGGCCACCCATCTGTCCCCCTTGGGCTGAAGAAGGGGTTCAGAGCCCAGACCCCACAGTGGAGTCAGGCATGGGGTTATTGGCTCAGGGCCATGCAAGCAGCTCCCATCTGCTCCATTTCATCACCTCCCCAGCTGCTAAAATAGGAAGCTTTGCAAGTGCAGGGTGCCATCTGCTAGAGGGCAGGGAGCTGCAATAGATGACTTTCAGCTTGGGGGCACATTAAAGTGGACAGAGCATCCCATCTCCTATGTACTTAACATTAAAAGGGCTCATTTCCAGCCTAACAACCTCCTTCAGCACAACAACAGAAATGTAAAGATTGCCTCTGCCTGTTTCCAGGCTGCAGGATATCAGCCAGCCTGGGCTGAGGGCCAGAAGGTGGCCGGAGCTTTTTCCCTGGATATCAGGAAGCATATTCCTCTCCCAGCTGAAGCAGCGTCTCCTTCCAGTGCAGAGCAAGCACCAGAGGCGATGGGGAAGACACTGCCTAAGAAAGGGAGGCAAAACCCAGAAGGTTTTGCTCATCTCCGAGCTGGAAAGGTGTCTCAGTCTCAAACAAGGAAAGAGGCAACTGGAGTTTCTATTTAAAACCATCCTAACCAAAACAAAAAAAAATAATTCAGGTAAACTGTCCAACAGGAAAGAAGGGAAAAAAAATGTTCAACCCCAAACAGTAAGACTCCGATTAGCATTTGTAACCATCCAAGCAGATGGCCAGGGCGGTGAGGAGCGGAGTCCGGCAACGCCGTGCCATCGCCCCGGGGCTGCAGCTCACTGGCGTCCCGTCCTCGTCACCATCCCAGGCCCCGTGGCACTCCGCTGCCTGGCCATCCCCACCGGCAGGGGACGAGGAGCCTCCTGCCTCCTCTGCCCATCCGCCGACCAGCTCTGCCCCCGCCCACCCGCTGCCCATCAGTTCTCGCCCGCCTGGACGTACTCCTCGGTGGCCTTGGAGATGGTGCTGAGGTACTGCCAGCTCAGGGCGGCCAGGAGCATGGCGCACGACAGGTAGATGGGGGAGTAGTGGTGGCGCGATGCCATGGGGCCACCGGGCAGGCTCATGGCACGGATGGAGGCGATGACCTGCTGCGTCTTGTTGGATGATGGGTCCGTGCTTGGGATCTTCTGGTAGATCTGGGGAGGGAGAAAAGAGGAGTTACGGTTCCCACCCAAGGTTGAGGAGACAAATGGGACCACTGGGTGGAAGAAGCAGCCTAAGGGCCACTGTGTCCTCAAGAGCAACCTCAGTGGTGGACTGCCGTGGAGCAAGGACCAGCTCCAAGGGATGCCTGGATGGGGCCAGGGCCCATTTCCCTTGAGAAGTGCACTAAGCCAAGCAGCCTCTTGAGGGCACCCCGTGATGGGAAATGGACCACATGGCCTCGGACACAATCCCTCAACCACAAGTGGTATTGCTGGAACCAGCGGTTCTTGCCCCGCGATCCTCACTGCCAGTGTGCCGCAGCCCACCTTAAACCAGTGAGGACACCCCAGTATGACCAGCAGCTGGTGTGACTGGCAGGAAATGGCCACCTCCATCAGATAACCTCATGGTCTTTGGGATTTTTCTCTTCGCGCTCTGCAAACCCCATGGCCCTTGAGATACTTGTCTGCATGAGCCTTAGGGAGGTGTGCGCAAGCAGAGACCCTCTTCTGGGCTAAGGTGCTGGGGTGTCATTGTCCCCTGCCATGGGGTTGGCCAGCCCACAAAGGGAGCTCTAATGGTTTGGGGACTCCCTGGTGCAGAAGCAAGGTCTTTTGATTTAACAGCCCTCGCTGGATGTGGTTTTGGGGGGTGGGGTTTGTTTGTTGGTTTTTTTTGCCATGAAACCATCTGCCAGTTGCTCCTCCACATGAACTTTTAACCTCCACCCTCAAGTCAGGAGTTCCGCTGCTTTAACCACCTGTGAAGAGATGCCCTTTTCTACTGTTGGCCACGGAGCACAAGGGAATGGCCATATCACCCTGCCATATCACAGAGAAAATAAGACTGCTCACTGGAGCAGCCCGTGGGGAGATGATGCGACGTGTTCAGATGTCCTCTGTGCCTGCTCAGCCCAGGTGAAGCCCTGCGCTGTGTCAGCAGACTCCTCTGTTTCTCCACCAGAAGGAGGGCAGGGCTTCAGTCTCTACCTCTCAAGACAGGCACAGACCAAGGGTATGTTCAAGGGAATGCATTGAGCACCCAGTTTGGCTCAAGCTAAAACCATGTTAGGGTCACTGTGCCCTGGCACCCTTGAACTGACTAGGAGACATAAGGAGAGTATTAACAGATTCACGTGTCCTCCCAATTCCACACTAGGAATGAAGACAGAACCAACCAGAAATTACTCAAAGCAAGCTGGTCAACCTACCTCTTCCACATACTGGTACATGATGGCTTTGACAGCTTGTATGTTTGTGGCATCCATCATTAAAGTGACAGCTTGGCCCTTCCGGATCTTCACGACACCCCTGAAAACCTGCTTGTTGTTATAGCAGGCAGCCAACGTGGCGATAGCCATCACCTAAGGAGAAACACCAAGAGCCCTTACTGCGCTGCAAGGAGCTTGCCAAGGGAGTAGTAGCCTTGGCTCTAATGAAATCGATGGCAAAACACTCTGGAGTAAAGCCACAATCTCACTGACAGCAGAAACAGTAGGTATCATGAAAGAAGGAAGAGATGGAGAGTGAAACAGGCTAACATGACCTCCTTCACCCAACTTCTACATCAGCTGGGCTGCAGATGGTGAAGAACCACTTGAAAACATAACTCACCTGGGGGATAGCGCAGAAGTTGAAGACGCTTTGGTTTTTCAGGCGGGATAAGTATGTGAGGACATCAGGAACATGGTGAAGGGCGTTGGTGATGAGCTCATTCAGACACTGGACAGCCATATCGATGTTCTCTGGTTTGGCAAGATCCGAGAGCTTCTTTGCGTATCTGCTCCAAACCTAAACACCAAGATAAGGACTCACAAGTTGGAGGGTACATTCATGCCGTAAGAGACATCGATAACACTCTGAGGTCTGGGAGAGCAACAGGAATCACCAGAGACCCATGAAAGCCTTGAAGCATTGGGGCTTGCTAGGCTAAAGAAAAGAAGGAACGGCAGGCTCCGGAGACGTGACAGTGGCCTTCATATATACAAAGGGATTGTAAAGAAGAAGGATGCAACTCATCTCCACATCTTCTCTAGGCAAGGCATGGAAGAGACGCCTCACACATCAGGCTGACATCAAGAAATGCTCTATGAGACAGGTCAGCTGCGTGGAGAGGGAGAGAAAAATTCTTGGAGGGCTTCAAGAACAGCGGACAAGCGTGTGTCAGACAGAGGCAGAGCTGATCCTGCCTTTGGGAATGGACTGGGTAACCTCGAGATCTCACCCAGTCTTATCCTCCCTCAGCCCTAGAGCAGATGTAACGGAGAGGGGGGAAGAGCTGCCCAACAAGTTCTTTCTTGGCAGTGTAGGGAGATGCAGTGTTGTACCCAGACAAGCTGTAGACAGATGTGGAACTTAGCCATCATTAGAAGAACTGTTATTACCAAGGAGATGCACAACCCAGAGTAACAATTTCACGCAGCAGAGCTTTACTGTAGGGTCTTCATACAATTAAAGCAGACCATCATGCCTCTCCTGTTAACTTTGATTTAAAGGGACATGAGAGATGCTACAGTTTTAGCTGTGCACCTTCTGCTATGCACCCTCTAACATTCCCAAGGCAGGTGTCCTGGGCAGCATGGCTGGTTGGCTCCATCCATTACAGGTCTTGGACAGAAGTATGAAAGGCTGTCAAGGGACACCAACAAAGGGTGGGAAAAACCCTGGCTTTGGGGATTTCGAAGGAAATCGCAGCAGGAACCCTTCTAACGAAAGGACGCAACTCACTGTATCAGAGCAGCAACAGCAGCACCTTCAGTCTTAGTCCAATTCCCAAAGAGGCACAGCAGAAACGCTCGCCCCAAGGCCATGTTTTCCCTCACCTCTTTGGGCCAGAACTCCCTTCCCTCCAGCTGGTCCTCCAGATAGTCACGGATGATGTTGGTTTTCTGCAGGAAGAGGCCCATGGAGTTCGCCAGCTCCGTGTCTTGCCCAACAATAGGATCTTCTAGCTCTGATGCAGAGAAGAGACGGGAAAGGCCGATCCCCACCAGCCCAGCAACGTAGTGACAGTACTGCGAGGCACCGAGAGGGGAAGGGGCAGAGAAAACAAGATAAAAGGAGCGGTTACGAAGGGCTGCCTATTTGCCAGAGTGAGTTTTACAAAAATGATGCTCAGAAGTCATCGACAGTGCATTTTCTGCACGTTCTGATGGCCCTCCCTGGGATGTCTCAGCTTTCCCATGCCCAGCAAACACCTCACCAAGGATGTCCCACCAAGGTGCCTCCACTCTGCCTCCATCAGCCAAAAGAATCGTCCACAGGGGAACCCATGGAACCCACAGCTGATGTGATGGGTTACCCAAAACACGTGCTGGTGGGCAACACCAACAACCCACACCATCCTCCCATTACCCACAGGGCTGGTGGTCTCTCAAAGCCTTCCCGAGCCCACACAGCCTCCCTTATCCAGCTGAACCCTTTCCCACTGGGATGCTATGCCTCCTCTTTCCACAGAGAAAAGGTGGACCCTACTCCTGTTCAGTCCACTCCTCTGTCCGGGCTGACTTACCTTATCCCACTCATGCTGAGAGTCCACCTTCTTCTCCAAGAACTCCGCCATCCCGACGCCCATCTTGTGGCAGATATCTGAAATCACGTCCTGGTAGACCTTTGACAGGTTCCTGAACTCCATGGAGATCTACAGCACAAACCACCAGGAGGAAAAAAAAACCCAGCATCAGGAAAAAACAGCAGAGCTCAACATTTATTAAGAATGCAGAAAAAGACTGTTTACCAGGCTCTTATCCCGCCCTGGCTGGAGATCTAGGACAACTCCCACAACCAGAGTTGTTTCAAGGCCTTTCAAGCACAGGCTCAGTCTGTTCTCAGTCTAAACGGTATGGTCTCTGGCAGCAGATCAGACAGCAATAGCTTTGGGAAGGCTCTGTGGCCTTGGACTGGTATCATCTGGGAGTTGCAGGACAAAACTAGCTACGCTTGGTTCACAGAGTTGGGTTTTTTCTTTTTGTAATTTGTGAGAGCACTCCATCACGCCAACCACGGGAAAAGACAGGGGAGGTTTCTGGTGCTCTGATCTCCTGAGCCCTCCCCAGCTCTGGCTCCGCAAGGCACATTTTGCACAACTGGAAGGGCATCAAGCAACAGAAAAAGCGTGAGATCTTTCTTCTGCATGTCCAATAACATGATTCAGTGACTCAATTCCTCTCGCACTGAAAAAAAACTAGAAAGCACATACTCCCCTTCCCAAAACTGTGGAGCATCACATTTTATTGTGCTGAGCTTTATTCTCCATCAGTGGGTAGCTACAGCCAGCCCAGGGTGTGTGTCCTCTAAGGACAGCAGTCTGAACATCTACCAAATATTATTAAAATCATACTTGAATATGAACTCAGCTTGGCCCCAGTGAATAGCGCACACCAAAAGAGAACGACCAAGTGCCATAAACACCTTCTCAAAAGCTTTTCTAAAGCACCAAGCCATTGGCATACCTACCACATCTCTGTCGCTGGACATCAAGAATCCCCTGACACAGCCATCTCCTATAGCGCACGCCCCTCCCGCATAGGGCACCGCCGCTGTTACCCCAAGGCTGAGCATCAAAATGTACCATACACCTCAGTTTTCCAAACCTTTATCCCATTCCCACTGCTAGGGAAAGCCCGGTAAGGGCAGAATACATCTAATATGGTAAAAAGCTGAAGAAAACAGAACTTCCTCAGAAAATGAAATGGTCCTCACTATAACTATTATCCTTTTTCTTAAACAGAGCTTAAAAAAAAACCCCTAAAAAGTAAACGCAGTTATTCTTGGTCAATGTGGGCAACAGCAAAACTGCAGCATCCACCAAGGGCCAGTCCTTGTGCCCTCACCAAAACCAGACATCTGTATCCCCGCTCAGCGGAGCTCAGCCTTGCTGTCCAGCCACAGCAGCTCCTTCTGCTGTCAGCCTGATGGATCCCCTCTAGGACAACTGGCCAGGTGGGCTGCCCTTTGGCACTGGGAGATGCTGCGACTCAGCAAGGCAAAGCTCCATCATCCCATTGCTCCTGCTGGGCCTGAAATCTGGCAGGAGCCCGGGAGAAGCGTCCTGGTTTCAGCTCTGCTGCCTGCCATCCTGAGTGCCTACAGCACTGAGCCAAGGCCCTACAGCCACACCAGTAACTTCCATATCGAGCATGGACTCAAATCACCTGCACTGCTACCCCATTAGCGTGGTCCCCGACGTACTTCTGACCCCGGGCAATCTCCAGGCAGAGCCTGGGAAGTAGGGTGGGCCAGAAACCACATCTTAAGGACAGTCTGGGATGTGACCACGCTATTCTGGATGCTGAGGGAGTTGAACAGCTTGGACGTGGATAGACTTTCCCCACTGGCTTCCACGTCAGAGAACAGGCTCCAGTACTGCTGAGCCTGCTAGTGGAGATGCGGACCCTCTGTGGCTTCCTTTTAGAAGGATCCTTAGAGCAGTAGGACTTTGGGAAATACTGTTACTAATGGTGAGGGTGCATTTTATCTTATATGCACATCAAAGATCCGTGGACAGACTCCTGTAGGTCTAGAGCAGATCCTGCAGGACCACTGCAAACGCTGGTCCATCCACAAGCCAGATGCCAGACAAGCTTTCCTCCTCTCCCTATCTGTCAGGGGTCACAGGACGCCCAACCAAAGCGTTGGGCAACAAATCCAAACCACTCTCCACAACACAAGAGTCATTTACTCTTCCAACAGGGGAGGCAAGAAGCCGTTTTTTAGAGCTGGCACTTTTCCACAGACAGGTTATCTCTGGCTCATGTAGAGGTTGCACAATGTTTGGGTTTCTCACTCCAGCTCTGCATCCAGCCCCATGTGCAGGGGATGTAGCCCTTCCAAAGAGCTACGGGCTCGCCGGGGACTGAGGGGAGACCTTATCACCCTCTACAACTACCTGACAGGAGGTTGTAGTGAGGTGGGTGTTGGTCTCTGATCCCAGGATGAGGGGAAATGGCCTCAAGTTGTGCCAGGGCAGGTTTAGGTTGGACATTAGGAATTTTTTTCACCAGAAGGGCTGTCAAACACTGGAAGGGGCTGCCCAGGGAAGGGGTCGAGTCCCCATCCCTGGGGGGATTTAAAAGCCGGGCAGCTGAGGTGCTTAGGGACAGGGTTTAGTGGTGGAATGGCAGGGGTAGGGGAACAGTTGGGCTTGGTGAGCTTAAAGGGCTTTTCCAACCGAAACGCTTCTATGATTCTATTCTACGAATGAGCTCAGGTGTGATGTGGAGAGGCAACCATGCACACAAAGGGGACAGAAAGCAGCTGAAGCAAGGAGGTGGACATCTTACCGTTGGGAAGTCCTCGAGCACCTGCCGGTCCTTCTCCTTGCTCTCCATGTACTTCCACTCCGGTTGATAGAGATAGGAGTGAAACTCGTGCAGCATCGGGACCTTTACATCTAAGCTGATGGTCATGTCATCCTCTATAGTATCCAGGGCACGGAGAACTAGGTAGAATATACAGACGGCGTGTCTGGTGGGGGTAGAAAAAACAGTCGTACCTTACTTGGGATTGCCCACTAGGCAGGACAAACAGTTCAGCTTAACCACATAGCCTTCAGCAGCGTTCCACCTCAACACAGCACGCACCGGCACCACCACGTCATTGATGCCTTAGAAGATACAAGCACTTCCAACATAATTTGCTTTCACGTTTCAAGAGATATGGTACTTCAGCCCCCGAGCAGAATGGAAAGCAGTGATGGGAAAACCTTCCTGGCCCCCACTGTAGTGTCTCCTACAGTCTGGAAGCCAGCTTTGGTCAAGGGATACCCACATCCAATCCTTCCTCCTTTAAATCCTGGGTGTCAGCTTCCCCAGCTCTCATTTGGGAACAGTAGCTCTCCCTTGCCATGCAGGAACGTAAAATAAAATGCATTAGAAATGTGCTGCTCAAATCCCAGGAGCAGGTGGGGAATGGACAGCACCAACAGCCGCACTTCCCACCTACCTGGCTCATCACAGAATGGTTTGGGTTGACCTTAGCTGGACGCCAGGTGCCCACCAAGCCACTCTACCGCTCCCCTCCTCAGCAATAGGGGGAGGGAGAAAATAAGATGGGAAAAAAATCAACTTGTGGGTCAAGATAAAGGCAGTTTAATAAAGCAAAAGCAAAGGCTGCATGCGAAGCAGAGGAAAACAAAGATTTTGTATTCGCTAATTCCCATCAGCATCCAATGTCCAGCCACTTCCCGGGAAGCAGGGCTTCCCTATGGGTAGTGGTTGCTCCAGAAGACAAATGTCATAACAGATGCCCCCCCTCTTTCTTTCCCTTAGCTTTTATTGCTGAGCAGACGTCATATGGTGTGGAATACCCCTTTGGTCAGCTTGGGTCAGGTGTCTTGGCTACATCCCCTCCCAAAATCTTGCCCACCCCCAGCCTACTGGTGAGAGGGGAATGTTGGAGACACAGCCTTGATGTTGTGGGAGCGCTGCTTGGCAGGAGCCAAAGCACTGGTGGGTTATCAACACCCTTCCAGCTCCCAATACACAGTACAGCGCTATGGGGGCTGCTATGGGGAAAATTAACTCCATCTCAGCCTCACCCAGTACAGGGACCTTAAAGCTCATCCAGTCCAACCCTCCTGCCATGGGCGGGGACACCTTCCACCAGCCCAGGTTGCCCAAAGCCCCATCCAATCTGGCCTTGAACACTTCCAGGGATGGGGCATCTGCAGATTCTCTGGGCAACCCATTCCAGTGCCTCACCACCCGCACTGTAAAGAATTTCTTCCTTATACCCATCTAAATCTACCCTATTTTGGTTTTAAACCATTACCCCTCGTCCCATCACAACACTCCCTGATAAAAAAAGTCCCTCCCCATCTTTCCTATAGGCCCCCTTTAAGCATTGAAAGGCTGCTATAAGGTCTCCCTGGAGCCTTCTCTTCTCCAGGCTGAACAAGCCCAACTCTCTCAGCCCGTCCTCATAGGGGAAGGTGCTCCAGCCCCCTGGTCATCTTCATGACCCTCCTCCAGACCCGCTTGTGCTGCTCCACATCTTGAACCACCACTCTGAGTAACAGAGGTGCAACTCCCCATGGGCTGCGGCACGTCTGACCTGGGTTAGGAAACCCAGCTTTTTCCCCTTCATGCAGGGAGCTACGGCATGGCTTTTGGCTTCCTAAGACACGTATTGGGGAAGCGATGGGACTGTAAGGTCTCCCTGGGCAGGGCAGGGCAGGGCAGGGCACTGCCAGATCCAGCTCTCCAAGCAAGATTGAAGGATCCCAGCCAGCCCTCACGAGGACCCAGGGCTCCGCATTTCTGCAGCTGAAGCAAAAAAAAACCCCTGATGGCAAGAAATACTGGCTCCGACTCCAGGATTTATATAAAATAATCCCTTAGCTCTAAACGAGCTAGGAGTTACTTCAAGGAGATGATGCGTTTATTAATTGTTTGACAAATGGAAACTAGCTTGGACTGCTTAAGCGCTAATTACAAGGTGAAGGCATTGCTCTCCCGGGGTGACAACATGCAAGCGGTGATTAAGCAGCCAGGGAAAACTGGCTGTTTTAACAGCCAATACTGCTAAATTTGGCATTTTTTCCTTAATTGAAGGGTATTTAATGCCTCCATCAAACCACGCATCCAAGTGTTCACCAGCAGCTGACTCGTGCCCTCCTGCTCCTTTGCACGACTGAGTTTTTCCATTTCAACCAGGCTGCAAATGTTTGCCCGATGCGATGCAAGTGCCCAGGACTCCTACCCCTTCCAGCAGCAACTTCCACCGGCAGCAACCAAGAAAGGCAGAGCTGAAGCTGAAATGCCATTCCAGAAGCACCTCTCACATCTACACCCCGCCGAGGGAAGCGCCAGCAGTAACTCCAGCGTAAAACCCACTTATTTACCCCCACTTCTGCATCCAGACCTTAACTGCGCTCCCAGCTTCCATCGCATACTGAATTTAGCTCCGCGGTGATTTGGGCAAGTCAAGGATAAGAGCATAGAAACAACTACGCAGTGAATGTCGTCGGCCTGCAGCTCCTCATTTCTCCATGGGTTTCCCAGGCACCACGGTCCCAGCTGGGCTCCAGGCTGAGATCCCCAGGGATAACAAGAGGCCAAGCAGAGCCAAGCAGGCAGCGTGGTCCTCACCAGCAAACACGCACTGGTGCTGGGAAGAGGAGACTCTGGCATCACCTCCCCTTCGCACAACTGGAAGCGCCCACTTCCAAGGAGCAAGCCCGGTTTGATCTCAGGGCTCAAGCTCCAGCCCTGTCCTAGGCACAGCTCCCCCCTTTCCCAGGCGAGGAGGTCTCCTTTCTCCTTGCCACCACATTCGCCCTCTGCCAACACAAGGCTGGTCCTCTCCACAAAGCAGCTGAACCTGCAGGAATTGATCCTGGAGGGTCCCAGGGACGGGCAGGATGGCGGGGCCGGCAGCAGGAGCATCCAGGAGAAGAGATGCTGGCTCACAACTCCCCTCTACCACCAGGAGTGACGATGTTGGCTCAGCTGCCAACGAAGCTGCAGTTTTTGAGCCTCCCACCTTCGGAGAAAACGCCCTAGCCATGGAGCAACGGGCTGGACAGGGCCCTGGCCAGCAAAACACATGGTTTCTTGGGCCAAAAAAAATAAGCAGGAAGCAAGCAAACATCATAGCTCAACTGCCTGTGCCCTAGCCTGGAGAGCATCGCTCCGAGCACTCATCCAGAAGCTCTCCATTTTCCGGCAATCCTTGGGGGACGCACGGCAACTCCCCCAGGAGCAGGGCTGTGAAACAAAGGAGCAAGAGCTTCACGCTCCCCCAGCCTTCAAACAAGGAGATTTCACTCCAAAGAAGTTGCAAACCAAGTTGCGGCAGGGGAGGGGACCGGGCCGTGGCNGAGGCAGAAGCCGGTGCGGTGCCCGGAGCCGGTGCAACGCCCGGGATGCACCGAGACCGTGCGAGGCCGGACCGGCGCTGCGGGCAGGGGGCCGTGCCGCAGCCCCGCGGGGCGATGACAGCCCCGCTCCTCCTCCTCCTCCTCCTCCTCCCGCTCCCCACAGCACCGCGGCAGCACCCCCGCCCCCCCCCCCGGGCACCGCGCACCGCCCGATGGACGGAGGCAGCGCAGCGCATCCCCCGGTCGGCGCATCCCGTGCGGCTCACCGGGTCGATCCGCGGCATGACGGCGCGGTAGCCGCCCATCTTGAAGCGCAGCAGGTTGTAGATGTCCTCGGGGTGGCCCAGCCATTTCCTCAGCAGCTCCATGGGGGCCGCGCTCATCCCCCCGCCGCCCGCTCCCGCCGCCGCCCCCCCCCCCCGGTCCTCCTCCACCACCCGGCGCTTAACCGGAGCCGGGGCAGGGCAGCCTCTGCCCCGCCCCCCCACCAATCAGCTGGCTCGCCCCATGGCTCGGTGGGCCGGCGGGGCGCCCATTGGCTGAGGCGCGCTCGCACCAGGGGAGCGCCAGCCAATAGGAAGACGGCGGAGCTGGTGTGACGGCCGCCGGCCGGCGCTGATTGGGCAGCGGCGCCCGACGCCACAAGCGCGGCGGCGGCGGAGCGGGAAGGCGGCGGCAGGAGCCGGGCGGCCCCGGGCCCCCTCAGAAACACCCCTCGCCAGGCCTGTGGGGGCCCGGGGGAGCTCGGCACCCTCCCCGGCGGCCACCAGCCTCCCTCAGCTCCCCCTGCCCCGCTTTCCTCAGGCATCCCCCGGGATCGCAGCCGGGCCCTCCCCGCTTCAGGCGGTTATTTGTGCGTTTGTTTGGAGCCGCCTTCTGCCTGGTGGCACGGGCCTCTGGAGTCACCCTTCCCTCAGCAGGACCACCCCAACCTCACCCCGCCACCCGGGCTAGCTCCCCACATTCGCCTCAGCCAGGCGTCCCCTGTGGGTGCCCAGCTGCTATCTCATCCTTCAAGGTGCGAGGTTCAGGGTTGGGAAGTTCTTTTCTGTGGGGGGTATATTGTTTGTTTGTTTTAAAACAGCACTGAAAACACCGTGCCTCCTTTCCAGGCCTTCTCTAACACTCCACAGGTCATGCTCAGAAGCAACGGGCCCCGCACTACAAGACAGACCTTGCATTGGTGGAACATGTCCAGAGGAGAGCCACAAAGCTGGGGAGGGGTCTGGAGC
>JAKFQP010000634.1:159036-175012 GCA_023375905.1 Nycticorax nycticorax
AAAAAAAGATGAGAGTAAGAGCATTCCCACACAAATTTAGTTTTGAGATGGAAGAGTGCCTCTCCAGAATGAGAGGCAGGGAGAAAGAGTTTGTGAAGACTCCAAAAAATACCTGGGTATAGGGTCTTTCCAGTCCCCCCTCTTATTGGCTTTGTTTGCTCTTGAGAACTCATTTGCCCGAATGCTGCCAAACAAGCCGAAGTGGAAGCGCAGCCAGCTGCCTGGACCCTCTGCTGCATCTGGAGGTTCAGATCTTGAGTGCTGAAGTTCCTGCAGCTCCTCATCCTGGGGATGTGTCTGTGGAGCACGAACCTGTTCTTGCCCACCCTGGGCAGGAGGACTTGCCCCGCTAGCAGCCTCTCTTTGCAGCACTGTCCCGCCTGCAGTTGGTCCCAAGGGACCTTCAGCTGCCACAAATGCCAGGTACAAGTTCTTCCCGTGAACCTGAGAAAAAAGGTGGGATGTACTGAGGATCCACATAACCTCTGGCTGTTTCCATACAAGTGACTATTTCCTACAACTTCTTTCGGGCTGAAGGCACATCACCCCACCCTGAACACATCAGCATCTCAGCCATTCCCATCAGAGCTGCAGTCATCCTCTCAAAAAGCACAAAAGCACCAGGTGTTCAGATGTCGCTCTCGTGTGAAGCCCTCTCAGAGGTTCCTGTCAGGCCAAAGAGACATACCAGGACTGACACTCGGGCTTTCAAAGTCCATCATCACTGCCTTCTCATTCACCTCCCCTTTTTGTGCTGGCCTCAAGTGTCTCAGGCTAGGATGACATAAGTCAAGGGTGGCTCAGAAGCCACCAGCTAGCCACACATGACTGCTGAGCCTACCACATAATCAGAGGTGAGGCTGCACTAGCATTTGGCCAGTCAAGTCCAAATCATCATCTGAAGGAGGTCAGGCAAGTAAAACCCCCAGCAAGACTGACCCAGGGTGACTACCTCAAACACCCACAGCATAGGCATTTCAACCTAGCCAGGTGAAACCCTGCCCTCTGGTATAAGGGAAGCAACCATGCAAGTCCACAGCTGAGAAAAACAAGGCTGCTGCTTCCAACATCCACATACAGAAGAAATCAACTCTCATCTTCTACAAACAGCCCTCACCAACACCGATGCCTCTTCCCTTGAGAGGCACAGAACCAGTGCCTTAGCATGACTGACCAAAACAGCAAACAATTCTGAGCATCCCCACATCTAGCCACATCCCTGCAACAGCCTCTGCTCATGGTAACCTTAATCCTAAATACTTTGCAACACACAGCAGTACTCCAAAATGGGCTTTCACATCTCTTTGGCCACACACTTATTTTGTGACTAGAAACAAAGCCAACGGTCCACCTCAAGCCCAAGCTTGGTGCCATTTCTCAGGTGATGCACCTTCTGTGACCCAGATGCAGGACAATGGTGGTTTGCCTCAGACTTGCCATGGACCAGTAAGTTCATTTTTAGTACAGCTCACCTGGGAATCCTGGAGCCTCAGGGCATTCAGGTCATTCACATTGATCTTCCGGCTGCTTCCCCCCACCTTGACCACCACTTGTCCCACAAAAGGGGAGGTCAGCAGCTGGAACTTCCTCACCGATGGGCCCTCTGGCATCTCCAGCAGCTGTTGAGGGAACAGCAGGTCCTGCTCACACTTGGTGCCCTAGGCTTGAAGGGAAGTTGCAACTCAGAAATACACAAAACCAGTCAGAGGCTGAACTCACCACAATCTCCTCACCCCCATTTTCCTCCTCAAGTTCCTATGGCAAAGTCCATGGAGAGAAACAGGTTCCTTTCAGGCCCAGGGAGGCAGGGGATTCCCATCCATGGGGATATTAATAATTAATCAAACAAGGCCCTGAGCAACCTGCTTTAATGGTAGTTTTCACCCCACAAGCAAGAATTTGGCCTGGGGATCTCCAGAAGTCCTTTCCTACCGCAGGTTCTCCAGGAGTCATAGAGGACCTTAAATTACTGTTTAGCACCTTTCTCCTCACCAGGAACAAGGGCTCTCCTAACTCCAACCACTCCCTCAGTCACAGCCTTGATATCCCAGTACAAAGGAGGAACGCAACCGTATGTAGATATTAATGAACCAGCACCAGTGTGGGCTACGGTGAGCCATCCTTTTCCCCGTTACAGCCACCAAGGCAAGCACTGGAGTTGGCTCACCTTCTCCCCTTGCTTTGCCAGCTGCTTGCCCCACCGGCTGCAGTGGCATGGGGCCATTTAGGGAGCATTCATACCCTCTACTACAGCATCTGAGATCTGGAGGGAGCATTTGGATGAGGGGGAGATGAAGCAGCACCATCCTACAGCATACCGTAGCTCCCTCTAGGAAGCCACACCAGTACCTAAGGGGTTATTTCTGGCGCGATATCCCAGCCACACATCACTTGCAGTTCTTCCCAGGACTTCTGTCAGGACCGGGTGTACAAGAAAGCAGGCTCCAGGGCTTGGAAAGCGTGGCTTGGCTTTCATCCCACAGTGCCAATTCCCCCTGCAGACTAATCCCAGACACCAGCACTGGCCAGGGGCTTGGTTTCAAACCCCACAGCACTTGGTGCAAGGCTCTGAGCTGCCTGGCACAGCTCCAAGATAGCTTGATATGAAAGTCAATGGCAACCTTGTGCATGGTCCCCCACCAGAAGAGGCATTCCCACCACAACGCAAGCATCTCAGCTTCACCAGTGTCTGGGCTAACTCAGATACAGCAGTCCACGCTTGCATCAGCTCAGAGCGACTGTGAAACCAAAGCCTTCAGCACCACACGCTCCCGCCACAGCAAGGGGACATCCTTGCCCTCTGAAGATTTTGGCCCAGAAGAGGCATTTAAGCCAGCCGCCACCCCCACGGGGCTGTGAGCAGCAGCAAGGGGCAGACGTACCCTCAACAGGAACAGGCAAGGAGGCTCTTACAGCCATGCTGCCATGCACTGCAGCAGAAACCAAATCCCTCTTGGAAAAGCTCAAGAGGAAAACATGTCAGGGAACATTACCTAGATCCAAGACATGAAATTAAAGATGTTAAATCATCATACAAACTAACATTACCAGGAGTAAAAGACCGAGCTTTATTCCTCTGGCTCCTAGGGCACAGGATACTTATTCACAGGCCTGCTCCAGTTTTACCCAAAAAAGCTGCATACTGTGTTTTTAGCGCACACTGTGACTTTAGTCAAGAGCCAGTTGCAGATCAAGAGTCAGCTAAAGGGATGCTCCTGCTGCCAAAGGCACCAGCAGTCAATCTGGATCCCTGGGAGCAGCGTTTGGCCGCCGGACACAGGTCAGCTGAGGGGTCTGCCCATGACCCAGTGTTGTGGTTTAACCTGGCTGGCAACTCAGCACCACGCAGCCACTCGCTCACTCCCCCCACAATGGGACGGGGGAGAGAATCAGAAGAGTAAAAGTGAGAAAGCTCGTGGGTTGAGATAAAGACAGTTTAATAGGGAGAGCAAAAGCCGCGTATGCACACAAAGCAAAGCAAGGAATTCGTTCACCGCTTCCCATGGGCAGGCGGGTGCTCAGCCATCCCCAGGAAAGCAGGGCTCCATCACGCGTAACGGTGACTTGGGAAGACAAACGCCATCACTCCCAACGTCCCCCCCTCCCTTCTTCCCCAGTTTCTGTACTGGGCATGATATTGTATGGTGTGGAATAGCCCTGGGGCCAGTTGGGGTCAGCTGTCCTGGCTGTGTCCCCTCCCAGCTCCTTGTGCCCCTGGCAGAGCTGAGAGCTGAGAAGTCCTTGGCCAGTCTAAGCACTACCCAGCAACAACCAAATCATCAGTGAGTTATCAACATTCTTCTCATCCTAAATCCAAAACACAGCACTATGCCAGCTACCAGGAAGAAAAATCAACGTGTCCCAGCTGAAACCAGGACACCCAGGCCCTTTGGGTCTCCCTCCCAACTGTCTAGGCACTGGCTTTGCATCAGGCAGCACAGAATGAGCCTCAGCACAGCTCACGCAGTCCAGAGCTCAGACCCCAAGGAAGCTCGTGGCCTGCAGAGGTGCACAGCTCTGATTACTGCTGATTCAGGTCACAACGGGGTTGCTGTGACAGACTTTGTAAGGTCTGTAAGGTGTAAGCACACACTCACCCAGCTGTAGCCACTCCGGACAGCAGAGTAATGCTCCTCTTCAAGAGGAGAGCCTGCCCTTTCCTCCAGGGCATCAGAAGAACCAGCATCTGCTGTCTCTGGTCTCCTCCTTCTCTCCATGGACCTCTCTACTTTGTCTTTTCGCTCCAAACCTACTTCAGTCTCTTCCAAAATACTCCCTCGCTCCAAGGAGGAAGAGGAGGATAAGAAGCCCCAGCCCTCTGCAGGGCATGACACCCACCTTCCCCTGAGCATGACCACTGCATCCCAGAGCCCATCCCAGTAAGCCACCTGAGATGGTACCGCTACAGGTCTGGGGCAGGGAGACAGGCCTCCAGGAAAAATGCTCCCCACGTCTGGGCTCATTTCCAGTCCCTGTGCTCTGACAGAAGCCAAGCACCTGCACTGGGACATAACGAGGACAAATCTACCAGGTTCATCCACCTCAACCCAACTTTCCCTGCACACCCATGCTGCCACCTCACCCGCACCCAGAGATTTCAGCCCCACACCCTGTGGCAGAGGAAGCCCCACCACAGCTTCACACCCCTGCACAAGGCTCCTGCAGGGATTTCAAGGCACAGGCCCTGACCTTCCACATGCAATTAAGGGAGTGCAGAGCTCACCATCTTCTCAACACTCATCTAAGCATCAACTTGAACTTGCAGCTCTCCAAAACAACTCAGCTCTGAGTTCCCCCCTCCTCATCCCATATCCCCAGGGCAGTGGAAGCAGTCAGCCCATGCCAAAGCACTGGGGCAGGAGGAATCACCCAACACCTTCACATGGACTATGCAGGGCCCCAAAGTGGACACCCATAGCACACACCCTGTGAGCCCCACGTCCCTACATCCAGCTCTCAAGCCACCACCCTTCCCAGGCTCACCCTGTGCATGCCCCTGGGGAGCAGACCACATAGCCTTTCTCCCCTACTTCATTACCCCTCCTTCCACTCCTCCATGCTGCAGAGCTCTTCCTCTGCCCCCAGTCTCCCTTCCAACACCCCCAGCCACCTCCCACAGCAGCTCTACCCACTCCTTAACCAACCTACTCACCCTCAGTATCAGTTTCTGCACCCAAAACCCATCCACCCACTCACTTTTACAGGGGAGGACAACCCTCACCCACAAATACCAGGGAAGCTCCCTGATTAGCTAGTGTGGGACAAATAGGCAGGCTTTCAAGTGCTGGCCACACTCACCCCACAAGTTGCACCAGTGTCCAGGGACTGGTTAGATTGGGAAGGAAGCTGGGCACCCCAAGAGGAAGGTTGGGTGCTTGTGGGAAGGCTGTGCTCAGCCACCAGTGTGCTGCTGCAGCAGCACAGCCCTTGCTGGAAACATGATTTTGGCTTAAGGGCGGTGCCTCTGAATTCAGCTGGAAGCAATTAGGCTGAACAACAGCCTGCTATGCAAACCCTCCTCAGTGAGCAGACCAAAAAGAGGAGTCGCCATGGTATTGAAGTGCCCTGAGGAGCTTTTCCCCTCTCTGTTGTGCTAGGGGGATTACCCGCTGCAGGGGAAAATGTATTGGGTGCTTTTTCCCCTTTGTATTAAAATCATGGGATCATAGAATGGTTTGTGCTGGAAGGGACCTTAAAGATCATCTAATCCAACCCCCCTGCCACCGGCAGGGACACCTTCCTCTAGATCAGCTTGCTCAAAGCCCCATCCGACCTGGCCTCCATTGCTGGGTCTGTCACTTCTGGTGTTTGTCACCCTGCGTTGGCCATCCCAGTTCCTTCCTACGAGAAGGGACTCGGTGTCACTCCTGGGCTTGGAGACAACGTCCAGTCTTCTGCAATGACTCATTGCCTGGGAGTCCCCAAGTCTGAGCAATTAATTTACCAATGATTTTGCTTTTCATTAGAATCTAAGGTTTATTTGGAAAAACATTTCCACCATGAGGGTGGTCAAACACTGGAACAGGAGCCCAGAGAAGTTGTAGGATTTCCACCCTTGGGGATATTCAACACTTGACTGACCAGGGCCCTGAGAAACCTGATCTGGTCCCTTCTGATTTCAATTACTCTGTAATTCTGTCATTATGAGCTCCCTAGGACAGGGCCCATTGCACCATTGCTTCTCCAGGTGTGCTTCATATGTGATCATTTACCCCCAGCCCTGTCCAAGAAGCCCATGAGGGTAGTCGGAGTCAAGCAGCAGCCTTCTGGTTTTATTATCATTGTTTTATTTCCATTAGTTCTAAAGGTGTAGAAGTTAAGTGAATTGGTAGCCATACTACTTCATAATATATATTTTTTTACATCTTTAAATAATTACAGCTTGTTCAGTTGGTTGGTTTCCCTCTCCCCCGTACGAGTGTCTGTTTCCATGGGACCTTCCCAGGTGACCCAGGAAGCTTCAATCTTTACACATGGGGAGAAAAAAAGCAAAAAAACCCCACCACCCCTGACATTGTCACAGCTTCAATGTCATAGTAAGAGTTGTTGGTTGGTTTTAAAGCTCCCTTGCAATATTCCTGAGCTCCTCCTGATTGCACCCTCTCCGGCCAGCCCGTAAGATTGCAAGTGAAATATGGATGTCTTCTGATCAATTTACAAAAGAGTAACTGAAGTGATTCAAGATATTGCACTTCCACAGAGAGGACAGACATTTGGAAATGGTTAAATGACCTTTCTACCCCTCTGGCTCCCCGTCCTGGTTCTCATCTGCCCATCTCACTCTGGTGACTGCTGAGCCATCGCAAAGGGCTGGTTTGGCACAACCAAACCTTGTGCTGGAAACCCTTCGACATGAAAATTTGCATGTGTGATTAATGATGATCTCTGTGGGAACAAGTCTCACAAACGAATTTATATATGTGCTTAAGTGTTTTGCAGGACTGGGCCCTTCCTTCTTACCCCTCAGGGCAGGGATAGTTCTCAGTCCTGCATTTGTGTAGGACCTGGCCTGGTATGGTCCTCCCTAGGTTCTCCAGCCATGCTGCAATGAAAGAAATGATTGCAATAATAGCAGTAATTATCTTGCCTTAACGACTCTCTAATAACTGTGTCTAATTAGCAAAGCAGGCTCTAAATGCCATCATGGTTAGGAAAGCAGAGCTCAGATGGAACCCAGAATTTTGTAAGTTGCCCCTCTTGCTACAATGAGCTGAATCTCCTGAAACTGGTAGCACTTTTACCCTCTCATCTCTTCGTCTGTCACTTCTGGTGTTTGTCACCCTGTGTTGGCCATCCCAGCTCCTACCTACGAGAAGGGACTCAGTGTCACTCCTGGGCTTGGAGACAACGTCCAGTCTCCTGCAATGACTCATTGCCTGGGAGTCCCCAAGTCTGAGCAATTAATTTACCAATGATTTTGCTTCTCATTAGAATCTAAGGTTTATTTGGAAAAACATTTCCACCGTGAGGGTGGTCAAACACTGGAATAGGAGCCCAGAGAGGTTGTAGGATTTCCACCCTTGGGGATATTCAACACTTGACTGAACAGGGCCCTGAGAAACCTGATCTGGTCCCTTCTGATTTCAATTACTCTGTAATTCTGTCATTATGAGCTCCCTAGGACAGGGCCCATCTCTTATGGTGTGTTTTTACAGCACCTTAGCATGACAGTGCTCCATCTGAGGTCAGCCTCTCACCATCTTGATATCAGTGTTGGCCAGAATATGGCAAATGCTCCTGGATCAACAACAGCTCTACAACGGTTTTGGGTGATTGAAAAGAACAGCAGAACCAGGCGTACCTGGACTTCTACTGCTTGCGGTGCAAAAGGGGGGGGACAAAATAGCTCATTTCTACGGCTGAAGAGAGCCAAGTTGTCCTCACAGCCCCCAGAGCCTCACCTTTTGAAAGCAGACACCTCGTTCTGTTATCAGGGTCCTTGTAAATGCTCCTTACTGTGTTTCAAGAATTATGTTTAAGGCTTTGAGGAAGGCTGAGAACCAGTTAACAAATCTCTACCAAGGCCATTTAGATAACCTGAGGGAGGATAAGGCAGGCTTATGTCCTGCAGGGATTTTCCCCTCTTGCATTGCAAGCAGACTCCTTTATGGCATCCCAGAGAGTGTTTTAAGGGCAGGAGAAAAATTCATAGAATCATAGAATCATTAAGGTTGGAAAAGACCTCCAAGATCATCAAGTCCAACCGTCAACCCACCACCACCATGCCTGCCAAACCATGTCCCGAAGTGCCATGGCAGCCAGGGCGTTTAGCTTTGAGGGCAGCAGGAGGAGCGCAGGAATAAGGCAAGGTGGACAGAGCCTCTGGGAGCATCTGAATGGAAAGAGAAATGGGGTGTGTGGTTGGTCTGGCCTTTAGCTCCTCTCTAGGAGGCCACCCGCTCCCCTCCCTTTCAGGTTGTCCAGGGTAGTTCTGGATATCTCAAATGTGTGCATTAGCCAAGTGGCATCTTTGTGGTGAGTACTGCTCTGTTACGGACAGGAATTCACGGCCAGATCCCAAGAGAGCTCCATTGACATTTACAAAGGAATATAGTTCAAGGAGGAGGCTGGCTAAAGATCTGCATGCCTGGGGAGAAACACCTTTATGTTTTCACCCCAAATTCATCTTTTTAGGTGCTCTTTCTGGCTTCTTCTCTGCAGCCTACCAGGCCTGAGCAGAACCACAGAATTTCATTTATTTTTATTCATGTTTCATGAATGTCTTTTCCTTGTCTGTAATTAACACTAACGAGGCTAGACCCTGCATTAGCTCAGCAAGACAGAGTGGAAACTCTGATGCAAACACCGTCTGGCCATTCCCATGGCATCAGTGCCATGGTGTTTTTCTCTGGGGAGTGCAGAGACTCTGTCACCCCTCCAAAAGCCGGCACATCTGAGTTACACAGAGCACAGGGCATGTGGAAGGGTCCAGGTCTCTACTGTGACTCCAGTCCCAGTCTTTATCACGACCAGTCCGGTTGAATCCGTCTCCTTAAAGAAGCTTTTCTACCATCAGGAGGAAAACGGCGAGTTCAGACTAAGACAATACAATGCCATTCTTTTGCTTCAAACATGCATGTGGCTTTCCTCTTCGCCAAGCCATGTATCTTGGCGTTTGGGTGGAAACACTCTTTGTGGGAATGTTAAACAGTGGGAGACAGAGGATGGCACATGTGGGAGGGATGCACAATCCCTCTTCTAGATTTTCACTTGATAGTTCCGTACTTGAGTTCTGGATGCAGGGAGGAAAGAGAGGAGCTGGGAAGGCAAGAAGAGTAACGGAGTTTGGAAGCGGACAGAAACAAGAATGGAGAATCTTGTAGGATGAGGTCTCGCAGAAATTCCCTGCCTGGACAGGCAAAGCTGTCCCTCCTCAGAAATGTTGATGAAAACATCATGGCAAGCATCTGGTGAAGCACTTCTAGACTGCACAGGGGAGCTGTGGCATCTGTGATGCTGGAGTTTAAGCACATGCTTGAGAAAGAGCAGTCAGGGCTAGGTTAGGCAGAACAGATCCCTTTGGGAAAGGGGAATGAATCAGTGAGCTCTCAGCGTCTCTTCCAACTCCATTTGCTAGGATTCCCCCGTTGCTGAGAGTCTTACGGGCAAGAAAAAACCCACGAGTCTTGTTTAGTACTCATGCACGAATGGAGTTATGCTTCTCTTGCAGGCAAGCAAGTCTATGCACATGCTTGGTAAAGAAAATGGCCCCTGCCTACCTCCATCAGAGGCTGAAGCCTTTCCTTGTTGCAAAAGGTGAAGCCCTAAAGGGTTAGATGTGTGAAACCGTCATGAGCCAGCTGTTGGGGGGAAAGTGGGCACTCACAGTACAGCCGAAAATAAATGACAATCAGATTTCATCAATGACATCAAAACCAACATAAAAGTATGCAAAATAATTAAATTAACTGTCTCAAAAGCAATGGCACAGCAGTGTTAGAAGAGCATCTTTCACTTGCTGTGCTCTTGAATAATCTCTAAGCCTGGCTTGTAGCTATCCGTAAGGGAAGAGCCCAGGATTTGATGAGCAGTGTGGGTCTCCTCTACCTGCTTCCAAGGTTCCTCCTTCCGAAATCCCCCTTTGACTTTGGACAGACCTTCTCCAGGCTCAGCCAACAACCTTTTGGAAACACAGTCCCATGATTTTGTAATGATAAATAGGAAAGGAGTTACTATTAAGTACGGACTTCATTAGTTTTTCGACCATCTAGGAAAATGAAGACAATGCTCTGGATGTGTGAGCTGAGGGGGTGTGTGTGGGGTGGAGGATCTCTTTTTTTCTCTGCCCTAGATCATATCAAATGCACTGAAGCCACCACAGCATGTCTAGTGAAGTCTGTTCAACAAACTGTTCTGGAACTGGCTCCATTTGGTGGAAGATCACTGAATCTGGGTAACGAGAAGATGGTGGCATTTTCTTCTGGTCAGGAAAAGAATGGATGGTGTCAGAAGAAAAAAAAGTGTCTCTGCTCCACCATTGTCTGGCTCTTAAATGCCAGATGTTTTTAAATAATCAAAAGTCAAGAACTGTGTCCATCTTTGTGTTGCTGGCTGTTTCACAGAAGGTGGTGACAATCAAATTGAGAGGCTCATTTAAAGTGGGAAAAAAAAGGCTTCAAATCCATTAGTTACTCTGAGATGTGAGTCTTCTATGTTCGTTGTGTAAGAGCTCTCCTGCACCTCAGGAAAGTCCTCTTTACCTCTTTGCTGGAACATCTTACAAGAGGAGAGAAGGCAGGAGAGCAGGGGAGGTGGGAAACAACTTTGACTTGATGATTACGCGGCATCTTCTTCATCTCTCAAGCGGATCAGCCTGAAGTCCATGGGTGGAAGACCAGGTTATGCCGTAATGATGTCCCCATGGTTTTCAGCTAACACCAGGCTGTTCCAGGAGTCCTGTTTGGAGCTGGTTTGTGGAGACTGGCTGATAGCTGACTGGTAAGCCTGCGGGGAATGCTTCAGAGCTGAAATCGCAGGGTGAATAGATGATCCGTGTCCAGACATGGCAGAGACTGAGAATGCCTGCGGAGAAAGGAAAATCCTCTGAACAAAGCTTCAAACCATAGAGGCTCCTACAAATCCCATTTTGGGGGCTGGTGCTATTGCAATAACATGCCTGTGGTTTTGCCGCAGAGCTGCAGATTGCGCCTACTGATACTTTGCATATGATTGCATGATACTTTTGGACAGGCTCTTTCCTTCTTGTCCCAGACCCTGTTCTTTCCTATTACTGCATATGGGGCATCTTGTTCTCTTCTAAATGTCAGAAAAGGTCATTTTACCTCCCAAGGCTTGAGAATTCGTTGACCTTGGGCTCTCCTAGCTTACACATAACCTGCTGTGGATTGCAGGGCACATATCAGTGCTGCAGGTGCAGGATCAGTCCAGCACAACACTCAACCACATGGTTTTTTTCTGCAGGGATCGTTTCATTTAAACACCAGAGTTCCCTGTGTGAACCCAAAAGGAGAGCAGCTATCACATACCTCTGCCTCGTAATCGTGTTGTGCTACAGGGACCCTTAACTAAGGCAGGGTTATTAAACCTGCAGACATTCGCACAGATCATCTTCCAGATCCGGGTGCTGCTCAGCAGGATGTACATCTCGTGTGGATGCAGTGCTGGTCCCAAGACATCTAGTGGTGGGTATGGTACAGAGCACACCGCTTTACCCTGCAGCTCTCTGCCATCCTGTTGGCTTGCTTTACCTTTTGCAGGGACGCAAGTCACTTAGATTTGGGCTGTGTGAGTTTATTCTCCCCACGCTGCATTTCTCATGCCGCTCGACACACAGCCAGCCAGTGCAGAGCAAGTAGGGCAATATTGCCAAGTTTTTCCTTGCTCGAGACAAATCAAATCAAATCATACAAAGGGAACAGGCATTTTCTTGCTATGGGACCTATAGAGCTGCCCAGCTAGAAGGAATTTCATGTTTTCAACAAAGCTGCTACTAGCCCTCAGCACAAGAAGGACATGGACCTGTTGGAGCGGGTCCAGAAGAGGGCTACAAAAATGATCCGAGGGCTGGAGCCCTTCTCTTATGAGGCCAGGCTGAGAGAGTTGGGGTTGTTCAGCCTGGAGAAGAGGAGGCTGCGGGCAGAGCTGAGTGCGGCCGTTCAGGGCTTAAAGGGGAAAGATGGGGAAAATCTTTTTAGTAGGGCCAGGTGTGACAGGACAAGGGGTGATGGTTTTAAACTAAACCAGGGTAGGTTTAGACTGGATCTAAGGAAGAAATTCTTTCCAGTGAGGGTGGTGAAACCCTGGCAGGGGTTGCCTAGAGAGGTAGTGGAGGCCCCATCCCTGGAAACATTCAGGGCCAGGTTGGATGGGGCTGTGAGCAACCTGATCTGGTTAGCAGTGTCCCTGCTCCCTGCAGGGGGGTTGGACTGGATGGGCTCTAGAGGTCCCTTCCAACCCAAAACATTCTATGATTCTATGATTCTTGTCCGTACAGAACTGCCACACATCATTAAGAAGCTAGATTGTGCTGTATACATCATGAGAAGAATGTGGGGTTTTGCTCCACCCCAGAGGACAGATCTCTTACTGTGAACCCCTAGACCCCCGGATTGAAAAGAGGCAGCCTTTTTCCACAGAGGTTTTGAGGATATTCTCACCATGTCTACCGTCCCGGTTCCCATCTTTGTCCCACTGCCAGCATCTCCTCTCCCTACCTGAGAAATTGGGCTGGGGTGCCCGTAATGAGATGAGAGCCCAGGTTCTGTTTTTATGGGGCGCATTTCCTCAGTGGTTGTGGCGCTGCTGCTGCTGCTGGTGGAGCTGGTGGTCGGGGTAAGACTCTCGCTGCTGGATGGACCTGTGAGAAAGCAGACAGTAAGCCAGGCTCTTCCCAAAGACCTTTCAGTACAGAGCTCTACACACCCCCACAAAGTTACTGTAGGTAAAAACAAAAAAATAAACAGTCAGAAGGGCTTTGTTACTGCTGAAAGGCATTCAGACATCCCCCATTTTTGAAGAATCAGCCCATTTTGTGGTTGAGTGTCTGACTCACAGGACACGATGGTTAGAAACACAAGTGCCCACACGTGTACACATACAATAAACTCCCTCATTTGACACTTACCTGCTGGCGTCTTTGTTTTGTTAAGGTTCTTCGGCTTGCGCTTCCTTGTCTGAATGCCCTCTTTTCTCATGGCTAAAGGCCTTGGAACCTACAGACCCAAAGACAAAAGCACGTTGGTTTCTGTATGTCCATAAGGTCATCTAGGAGAACATGATTCCAGCTCTACCCCGTAGACTCCATGAAAACCAGCTGATTTAATTGAAAGCAACAACAAGATGGACCCCAAATTCACTGGTCAGCACTGCTGTATGAAGAGATATGTCAAAGCTACAAGATGTGTGTCCAAATGGGAATAGATAAGGGTTTTCACACCGTGGGTATAGATAAGGGTTTTCACACCATGGGTATAGAGTGTTTTAAGGCCAGAAGGGAACAACAGCTCATCTGATTTACTTTCCTGTTTAACTCAGAGCAGAAGACATCTTTCTGGCTAATGCCTGCTTTCTGGAAAGGTCCCAAGCCCATGTGGGGAGACCTCCCTTAGGAACTGATCCCACTGAGATAGTCACCCTCATGGTCAGAAACATGCTGGGATTTCTAGGAATATTTTTTTGGGTTCAGTAAGGCTTTCCCTCATCTACCTCGTCTTCCAGCTTTGACCTGTCTCTCATGAATGCTCTTCCATTTGCTCTGAAGCTCTGGAAATCCTTGAGAGCATGGATGTGTGTAAAGAAACCCTAGGAGTAGCAATAAAAGCAGAATGGGGGTTTGCTGATAACTGCCAGGGCGTTGAAGGCCTCTGCCTCTGCCATGGGGGGTGGCCCCATTGCCACTGACTGGTGGGAGAAGGGCTGGAGATTTGCATCTTAAAGTCCTGCTATGCCTTGGACTCCCAGAGGATTCTTCGAGATACATCAGACATGACACACATACAAGAAGCCCCCACTGACAGGAAGAGACTGTCTGGACACCCATGCAAGAAGTCATCGATTGTTCCCATGACAAGTCTACAACCAAGCCTTAGCTGGGATCTGACACCCCGCGTGGAAGGGCAAAGCCCTTCTTTGTGCTTCTGACTCAGATTTTTCACTAAAGTGCCTGAATCTGGGTAGGAAGAACATGGCCCTAGTTTTATTGGGTTTTAAAGACTTGGATGCAAAGGGTAGCTAATTAGTTTGTGAGAAATGCCCTGCATGCATCACCCCTTGCCAGTGTAAACATGATGTAGTGTTGAGGGAAACTAAAGCCCAGAGGGACAGCAGGAAAAAACAGGTCCAGGAGAGCAGAGGTGTGCAATGAACCCAATCCCCAGCTTGGTGCTGTCGATACCCTCCCCATAAAGAGTAAAGATCAGTGAAGGCGTTACCCCATGGAGCTTCATGTAGAGTCCGCAGGCGTTGCAGACAGGCTCTCCCTCGGCATTTCTGCGCCAGAGCGTGGTTGTCGTCGTGTGGCAGTTGGCACAAGAGAGGCCGACGCGGCGGGAAGCCGACTGCGAGAAAATGCAGAGGGAGAAAACACGTCAGCCCTCCACTGCTGCCCCCGGCAGCATCTCAGATCCCAACGAGCTCGCTCCAGCACGCCTCAGGTTTTCCTCTCCTCTTGCCACTCTTATTCCTCTGCCTTTTCCTCTTCTCGCCTTGCTGCACTGCATAACACAGTTGCCTTTTTTCTTCCCTTCTTGCCTTTCAGCTTCTGCTCCAAACTGCCTTTCCACTGCCTCCTGCCTGCCAGCACTGCCCAGACATCTCTGCTGTCCTTGGGGCATCTCAGATGGTGCCAGAGGCATCACCTGAACAGAGCCCCAGATCTCCAGCAGGTCTAGTAGCAGCTTAGAGACCCACTGCACATGCACACATCTACAGTAAGGTGTCTGGATCTCAGACCATCCTGCCCCTTCAGGCTTCCCGAACCCTTCACCTTCCAAGCATCATGGCATATCCCAAGAAGACATTATCAATGCCATGAATGTTACATACTCCTTGCTGGCTTTGCGTGATGTTGCTCATGTGGCTTGAGGGGGAGATAAGAAAAAGTGTGCTTCCAGCAGCATCGTCTTCCTAAAGATAAAGAGGGATAATTAATAGGAAGCCACGCTAATGAAGCAGTACAGGGAACAGGCCATTTGAAGTTCCTTTTCTGGGTCAGCTGGTTTAGCCAGGCTCATAAGGCCACAGGAGGAAGACAACAGGCTTCAAGACCAGGTTGGATGGGGCTCTGAGCAACCTGACCTAGTTAAAAGTGTCCCTGTTCACTGCAGGGGCGTTGGACTAGATGACCTCTAGGGGTCCCTTCCAACCCAAACCATTCTATGATTCTATGATTCTATGATTCTATGATTCTATGATTCTATGATTCTATGATTCTATGATATAAAATACCAGTTTTGAGCCTGGGAGCAGAGTGGGAGGTGGGGGAAGAAAGAGCTGCATCCTCCACGCCTGCCTGACTCTTCCCAGCATCCTTCAAAGCTCAGGTCTTAAGAGGCTGAGGATAAATTCTGGACGGGCTGGGGTCACATTCCCCCTTTGCTTGCTGATAAAGCAGGGCCTGAGCAAAAGTGCTAGAGCTGCGTGAAGATGCCTGTCCTCGCTGTGCCTGACGAGGAGCCTACAGGGAGGAAATCTGGTGGTCTTGGACATTCACCCAGCTCTGCAGACCCAAACAGCACAGCTGGCAGCTGTGTGATGGGGTGAAAGCCTGGGAGATGAGGACCTGGCGGCTACCAGGGATTTCCTCTGTGATCCTCGCCACAGCTTTCTCTCTGTGTCGTCTCCCCCATTACAAAACAGGATCAGTTAATCTAATGCAGCAGGACAATAAAAAGTGAAATTCAAGTACGTTTTAAGACTCTGAAAGCTGGAAAGCCCTTTGGTGCAGAGAAACGAAGCATTAGCTTCAGTCACCGGCCTCTGAAAGTGGACCGAGAGCTTAGAAGAGAGCTTGCAGCAG
>JAKFQP010000634.1:180452-190966 GCA_023375905.1 Nycticorax nycticorax
TTCCTGGAGCCCCATCAGAGCAGAGGGGGCTCCTTGACCTCAAGAGATCTCAGCTGGAGGAGAAATGTCCTCTCCTACTTCAAAGTATGCTTGATGATGGCAAAGGATGTGTCTTGGACTCTATTGGATGCTGGCTTAGAGAAGATGACGCAGGCTTAGTGCATGCCCACTATGAGTGAACGAAGGGCATTTGGGCCCCAGTGCCATAGTGGAAGGCAAGGGACTGGGTTTCTTTCTAAAAGAGGTGCTAAAATTTTACAGCATCACTAAACCCAACGATGAAGTTGCCAAGGGGAACTTTCTGAATTGACCTTCTGTCCACACAGATGAGGCATCCCAGCTGCTCCTGAAAACCTTGAAAAGACCTACAAACTAATGAGAATGTATCACCTGAAGAGCTGCAGCCCATGCATTTTGACATGGGTGTGTGTCCAAGACCTAGGAAACCCAAATGTTCCCAGGGCTCAGAGCCCACAGGAACTGTGATCCACTGGCAGGCTGAGCTATATTGGGCATGGAGGTTACTGGGCTTCAAGTGCACTAATTGTTTAATTTGCCGTTGTTATTAATAACAGGGATTAAGGAGGCTCCCCGGGAAAAAGCAGCAAAGTGTTTTCTTGGCTTCCGTCTCAGGGCTGGAGCTCTAAATCCTGGCATTATGAGATCCCCTGACACTTATTCCTTGTACTTAGCAGCCGGGAAAGGAAACGTTTATTCAGGCAGCAAATTGCCCGAGCGGCTCCCGGAGGGCCCTGAACAATGTGGGGGGAAGGAAGGGCTCCCCCAGTCGCACTCAGGGTAATAATTTCCGTTTCGTGGCACAGGAGCCGCTGCCTGATAATGGAGATTTATGGGTCCGTCCGTTGACCTCTGTAATAGCCTTTCTACTGGAAAGATTTACTCCCTCTCCCAAAGCCAGGTATGGCCAGCACTGGAACAGGGTTGAGGAAAGGGTAACATTTGCTGGTGAGGCTGAGGAGGACAGTGGCCCATGGCTGGAGTAGCCTCATGTGTGCTGAATGGCCTCATCTTCCTCTTTGAACATACAGCTCCCCCAGGTGCCTTTGCTCAGCCCTTATCTTGGATAATATCAGTCTTGGGATCAGTCATGAAAGCAGATTGTGAAATCTTGCTGAATGACCCAGCTGGTGGAGAGGATGGATTGGGTCTTGTCCCTGTCCTGGTCATCAGTGGAGAGGATGGATTGGGTCTTGTCCCTGTCCTGGTCATCGGCTTGCTGAGTAAAAGGAGGCCTTTTTCCCCTCACACCTATAGTTTATGAGGACTGCAAGGTCCTCAGGGCAGGAAATGTCACTTGTGTGTTGCACAACAGTTTCCTAATCTTGGGTGAGGCCCTGAGCATGCTAATGTCAGAAATACTTTCCACAATGGGACATTCAGTCCCCAGGGAGCCAGGAGCAACTCCTAAGTGGGGCACTGGGGTCTGGTAGGGAAAAAGCATTCTTGGATATGGCCCTTCATGGCTCTTAGTCATTGGGAGTGGTCCTTCACATTGACCACCAGGTCCACAGATATCAACTGGTACGGACAATACAGGGCTCAACAAAGAAGCAGATCTGAGTACCGCCAGCCAGCCCACACCTACAGGCACTTTTTCCAGCATGGCTGGGACATGACAGTATCTCTGACCAAGGACACGGCCCACCCAAAGTCTGAGTACTTTTGCCTTCCCAACCAGGAGAATCAGATACCTCTGGCAACCAAGTCAGCTGGAGATCAGAGGGAGGTTGCCCAGGGCTTGAGTCTGAAGAGTGGCTGGAACTGCCTTCTCGGGGTCTTTCCACCACCTCTGCAAACCCCAACACTGCCAGCCTGACATCATGCCCATTCCTAGGTTCAGACCTTCTGGGTTGGTTTGGGTTTTTCTTTAACAACCCTAAATCTGTTAACTTTGGAGAGATCACCTTGTACTTGTAAACCCAATGGGTAGGGACCCAAAAGAACAACAACAGTAAAAGCACCTCTGATAGAGAGATTTTGAATCCTTTGGTTCAGAGCCAACAACCAGTTTATAAGTTTCTGTTCCCAAACCAGCCTCTAGAAGGGGACAAAGAGCCCTCCCGCCACTGGTTTGGGTAAGACCCTGTTGTGGCTGCCCGAGAAACAACAACGAGGTTGTCTACCTTCTTCTGCCCTCCAGTCCTCTCCTGCCTTCACCCCCTCTGGGTGAAGAGGAATGGAAAGAGACTTCCATTAATATTGCACTGGAGTTTTGTTTACAGCTGGAGGGATATTTAATATCAACATTTTCCCCTGCAGAAGTGTCTTCTCAACCCAGTGAAGCAACTCAGCAAAGGAGAAGCTGTCCTTCAAACACAACCAGGCACTTACGGGCTCTAAACAGACCCTGAGAGCAGTTTTCCCCACAGAGAAGCAGTTTCCTAAAACAATTTATTATGATAAGAGGTGAGAGCCACATTCCTGTGTATGCACGAATCCCAAACGGACTCTTGGGGGCACTTGCAGCTGAGGCAGAGGACATTGGCCCCTCGGACACATGGACACCCTGGGATCCCATCCAAGACATGTTCACCTTTCCCTTCAAGGGACAGCCAAGACAGCACAGCATGGAGAAATAGGGTTTGCCATTCCCAGCTGCTCAGGATGGTTTGTCCCAGCTCCCAAGATTGTTTCCATTACAAGGGTGTCCCCTTGTAGGAAATCCTTCCTACAGTTCAAGCCTTTCGGGTCCTTTTAATAAGCCTTTTGCTGCAGCTCGTGGAGCTGAAAACCACAGCTTCTATTTTTTTCAAATGGGTTGAGATGCTCCCATGAAGTGCATGACTCCAGAAGCTGAAGTTTCAAGGGGAAAAACCCACCAAAAGGTTTCTGGTCAGATCACAGCAGTTAAAAGTGCTGGTTGGTCCAGTACCGTGGCAGAGCAGGGCTGAACTGGAAAGGAAGACAGCAGCAAAACCCAAGGAGAGACAAAAGTAGAAGGGGCAGGGAGCGGCTGTAAATAAAAGGGCCCAAATTTATGCATGGGAGAGATCTGTAGCCAAAAGAAAGCTGTCAGTGAGCCCTTCCCTTTGCAATGGGAACATCATCAGCTTGACACATAGACTGGGACCAGAAAGTCCACATGCATTATCTTACCCTTCAGCTAACAGAGCCGAGGATGTTTCTGTAAAAACAGGTTCTGCCCATTGGCTTTTTTCCCCTTCCCTCATCTCTGCCTGATTCCCCTTGGACAGAATTTGGGCGAGATTCATCCAGGGCCCCACTATTTTAGTGGGACCTAGACATGGGGAGGGCAGGACAGTGCCTGTTTGAGTGGTGCCCATCGCTGGGTTGGTTGCTGGTGGGAATGTGGCTCCCTACTCTCCTCTGGTCTGGATTAACAGAAGACATCACCTGTGTGATTGCTGGCCTGCAGGAAATGGAGAAGCAGGTAAATTCCCTACGCTTAGCCAGAAACACGGTTTCAAGCAAAACGCATCGCTGTGCAGCTTCACAGAAATGGCTTGATGCTGCCCCAGAATGTTTTGGGGTTTATCTAATACATCTACGGTGAAGAAGATGGTCGGTTACTCAGTTGGCTGCCTCGGCCAAACAGCTTTGCCCCTGCAAACCTAAAGACTCTACTTATTGCTTAGGAAATATTCAACCTACGATCTGGCTGAGCTGCCTGCTGCTTTCAAAAAGGCAAAGAAATCTGTTTTTTCCTTGCTTCGAGAAACGCCACAGCAAGGCTGTTCCTGTGCAACCCTTCCCAGGCCAAATGTTTCACGTCAAGGCAAAGGGAACATTGTGTCCCTCCCCTGAAAAGCTCCCTCCTCTGCCTGCGGCAAGCCAAGGTCTATGGCACACACCATTGCCAACAGCCAAGAATACTCCTTTCCTTCATGGAGATGTTTTCCCTGGTTTGAAGGACAGTGGAGGTAGAAGCAGCCAAGGGACCAGCTGAGATCATGTGCAAGAGGGACACGACGGGAAGGTTGGTCAAATCCTGGGCCTGGATTTGAGTTCAGTCTTGGCTCTGCAATAGGCTTCCCTTGAGCAAGGCTTTTTATCTCCTTGCAACACTGTTCTTCCCCTGTGAGAAGGAGCAGAGGCTCTTCCCTGCCTCACTGGAGGGGGGCAACAGGACAATTTCCAAAAGCCACAATCATATATGTGGAGACAAGCAGTGGATGGAAGAAAGGTGGGTGGAAACGTGCTGGATTCCTCTAAAGCGGATTCAAACAAACTGCTTGTTCTGGGAAGGGGCAGGAGATGGTCCTAGGGGATTGGCCAACCTGGTTGCTTGGAAAAGCATTGACAGCTCTCCAGCACACCAGAACCACCAGACCCCAAACCATCAAGCCCAATGGTTGTACCAGAACTGAGTGGAGATACTGTTGACCCCCACACTGAAGTACTACATCCCGCATCCAAAAGGTACAGAGTCTGCTATACAGGAGACAGGCATGCAAACACCCCTGAGGATGTAGGGGGCTTTTGGTCAGAGCACTTGCTGGCCACCCCTTTGATAGCAACCTGGTGTCCTACGACAACTTCTGCTGACTGTCAAGTTGTGCGTGACTGAACTCCAAGGTCTGCTTTCTTTTTCTGGGATGCATGCCTGATCCCACCCACCAAGGTGACCTCGCCTTTCTTACTTCGACTTACAATTCTTACACTTGTAAATATCTGAGGCTCTTCTGATAAACAGGAGATTCCTCTGCTTGTCGACTGTCCAAATATTTTTTAACAGATCTTAGATTAGCATGGAGAGCCCAGGGAAAGGCCAGGATGGGGCCAGCCACAGCCTGGGGTCTGCTTGGCAGGAGGTACCTGGAAATGGTCTTTCTCTCTTTTGACAAAGGAAAAAAACAGCTACAGCGTTATCCTCCTTGAAATATGTCCCATCTCCAAATGGACGTGCCCTAGAAGAGGCTCTTCTTTGATGACTGCAAAGGAAGGGTCACAGAATCATGGAATGGTTTGGGTTGGAAGGGAGCTTTGAAGATCATCTAGTCCAACCCCCAGATCATCTAGTCTGTGGTGGGGAAAAAAATTGAGAGGATCAGGAAAGCTTGGGATTTGCAATGCCATGATCCCACCTGGGCAGCTGTTTCTGAGTTGGGCACAGGCGATGGATCACCTCCAACGTGTGCAGCCGTGTCTGATGTACCCACAAGCAGGTGTGCTGTGGAGGCATGCCAAGCTGCTGCTCCACGGCTGAGCCATGGGAACTGGCCTTATGGCCACTGGGTAACTGGTGAACCCTGACCCTAAGCCCAGCTAGCAGAGTCTGGCCATGTTCAGATGCTCTTGGACCCCAGTCTACAGTGGTCACAACCAAACTGCTTCCTAGGACCTTCACCAGGAGATGATTAGGTCAGGCTGAGATGGTTGTGGACCACACTGGGGGCTGTGCTAACAACTGAAGAGCATGGTCTGTTGGGTTCCCATGGCTGGCATCTGGCGCTAGTTCACCATCAAGCATGACACAGCTTTCACGTGCTCTCAGCCTGCTCGGGCTCCTGCAGAGCAGCTGATGAGCTGAAACTCCTTAGATCATGGGAACCCAATGGCTTGTGGCCGTACATCCTAGTGCAGCCTCTGTCTGTCTGATGGTGACCATCTGTCTGTCTGTAGAGGTGACCACCAGCACCCAGGTGGACCAAAGCCAGGGCTGGCTCCGGGCCTGGGCGAATTGGTGCTCTTGGGGATCATGACAAGGACACCGGTTAGCCAGATGTATGCGGACAACAGAGCCAAATTCTCCTCAATAGCGGGAGAAGGCACAAGGGGACGCAGCACAAACCACAGGCTGGGCATTTGGAAACGCGTTTTCATTGGGAGGTGGGGGAATTTCCATCCCCGGGCATTTCCAAGCCTCATCCAGGTAAAGCCACAGTCGACCTCAGCCACTGCTAGTGGTTGTCCTGCTTCAAGCCAGAGGCTGGACCAGGGATCTTCCAACTGCATTTCTGCAATCCTGCAACTCCCAAAACTCAAAGTTTGGGGTTTTTTTCCCAGACCGGTGCAAATCAGAGGGAAAGACATGTATCCCAGTCAAATGGGCAAAATCCTGCTTGTAGGAATACAGTTAATTGTATTATTGTTATCATAGGTGTGTGTGTACTATACCTGTGTATGCATATATGTACATACCTATATATGTCTATATTTACATATATATACAAGCATACCATGTCCTTAAGAACGCCTTTTTAGCAAGCTAGGAGTCGTCTCTAATCAACTCTCCTTACTTTTGCTATTAGGATTATCATTCTATGGCTACATAGAACATAGCTGTATAGAAACGCGTATGTATATATATTTATATATATGCATACAAATATAATACACACGTATGTAAAAAACCCCACGCACTTTATATATATAAGACATATATGTACCATGGGTACGTGTAGACATGGCACTTAGGGATGTAATTTAGTGGTGGGATGGCAGGGTTAGGGTAACAGTTGGACTCCATGATCTTAAAGGTCTTTTCCAACCTAAATGATTCTATGATTCTATGTGTAGGAATAGGTGAAATACGTAGGGTACATGTCTAAGCCCCCTCTGAGCATGACGGCGCTAACCAATATTGATGACCTCACTAACCATGTTGATGACGGCACTAACCAATGTTGATGACGGCACTAACCAATGTTGACGATCGTGTGCACATCCAACCCCAGTTTTCCTTAGCTCACTAATTTGGACACAGGCTCTGACTCCGACATGGGAGGTGTGACCCTGATAAATACCACTCAGAGGAGTCCCACCAAAATAAGTCAGGCCACATCCTGGCCTCCCTACGGGACGCCAGCCAGGGACAAACAAAAAGGTGTTTGCTACGGTTCAGCACGTTGTAGGGGACAGTCAGTTTGTCTAACCCCTGGCCCTTCTCTTTTCCTCTTTTATTAGTTATTCTGAACGTTAAGTCAACTCAGCCCCCGAGCGGGGCGGGAGGATGGAGCGATTCTCCTGGCCGCCGATAAAGCATCTGCAAAGGTCAGTTCGCACAGAAACTGCAGCCCAGGCCAATAAAATGCCAGGTACCAAACTTATCAAGGCAACCTATAACTTGCAGCTTTTCTAACTCAATTGATTGGACTTTTTATCTAAAATAACAGGCATTATAAGATAGGCAAAAGTCGAGATAAGGAAGAAAATTGAGTAGGTCTTGAATCGAGATCAGCCTGGGGACAGGTTCAAACTCCCACACCTGCCCCGGAGGAATCAATGAAAGTTTCTTGGCATCGTCCACTCGTTTTGAAACGCTGCTGAAGTTGAGTGAACTTTGAGACCGCGGCGTTTATTCTGTGATTATAATTAACCTGCTCACCCGTTGTTATTGATTTCGTGTGAAGGGAGGTGACAGAGGCTGACTGTGATGTTGGTTTAGGAATAGAAATGGTTGGGGAGGGTGGGCAGCGGGGTGGGCAGGAGCAAGACCCTTCCTCGGCTGGGGGCGAAGGGGAAGGGGTACAAGGGGGATTTCACCCTCCTGCTTGTGGCCCTGCTTGTGCTGGGACCTGAGAAAACCCTCGAGGCCAGATCCTCCTATCCAGAGGGTCAGGGTAAATCACAGCGTCGATGATCTGCCCCACTGAAGCAATGAAGGACCGAAGGTGGGAAATCCCTGGAGAAAAGCCTCGGTCGTACCCAGGATCCAGGGCATCCTCCCAGCCCAGGGGAGCGTGAGGAGGAGGCATCCCCCAAGCCAGCGGCCTCTCCCATGCTCCAAGGCATGTCCCAACTCAGTGTCCTTCCCGGCAGCTGGTCCCCCGAGCAGCCAGCCCCGGGGGCCAGCAGTCCCTTCCCAAAATAATCTCAGACATCTGGGGCCAAACATGTCATTCGGAGGAGTCCTGATGTCTGGGGCTCACCGCCTCACTGAGTTTTTACTGTTCCAACACTCCGAGCCCTGAATATTAAATAATGACGGCTCCCTGGCTTGCAAACCCAAAAGCCTGGCTTGGAAACTCATAGGAGTTTAAATAATAAATATCAGGTTATTTTTTTGTCTCTTCTGGAGTTTCATCATGAAGGAATCGGGGTCTCCCAGCTTTTCTCTTGCCCAGAAAAGCTGCTTCTTCCCTTCCTGCAAAACCAGAGCCTGACATATGATAACATGACTCCAGAAGCTGGAGCTTGAAGGAAAACCGAGGCGCACGGAGGCACAACGGCTGGCAACAGCCGGAGGCAGGCAGCTGAGATGCAGACAAGAGGGGGATATCTCCCAAACTGTTCGGAGATGGTTGCAGAGCCAAAGGAGCCAGCCCATCGCCCCGGCCCCCCAGGCCAGAGGACAACCTGGAACTTGCTTAAATATGAGAGACACAGCCTGAGAGCACCGTGAGAGCCAGAGCTGGGGGAAAAAAGGCAAGAATTGGCAAAATCTTGCTCCAAGGGAGCGGCGTGGTCTCCTTCTCCCCCCCCCCCGCTCCATCTCTGCCCCCGATCTCTTCTGCTGGGCTTGGGTTTTAAACCTTTTAGGAGAGCCTGATGGCAACCCAGCCCTACCCAGGCACCTCGTAAATACAGCGCCCTGCAGCTGGGAGCATCGACTGGAGGAAAAGGGGCTGAGCTTTGGGAAGAAGAGAGGAGCAGGCAGCAGCATCCCACCACCGGACCCCTCCTGAAACGTTCCACCGGCAGACACCGACATAATTACCAGGGATTAGGAGGAAACATTCCCAGATTCAGAAGCATCCAGTACCAGTCCCTGGTGGAGACGGGAGATCAGCCCCGCTGCATCCCTCACCCCACCTCTGGTGGAAAACTTACATTTCCTTGACTTCCCATGAATTATTTTTTTCCCCTCTTTCACAAACAAAATGGATTTCCGAGTCTCTCCCAAGGCTGGCGTGAGCTGTTCGAGCCCAGCTGCCTCCAGTAAGGGGCTCAACCAGCTTTACGGGGGGGCACTAAAAATAATTATTTTAAAAAAGCCCAAATCCTTTCATGCTGCAACACATAAACCAAGTGGCCGCTTTCCAGAAAGGAACAAAAAAAAATCCCACTGGCTTTTGGGGAGCTTTCCCGTGCGATGGGCTTCACCTCCCCAAGAAAACCCGCAGGACTCCAAACAGTTTGCTGGGAGCTGCGTTTCTTCCCTATGGAAGCTTCTTGCATGGGCCTGATCCTGCACCAGCTCCTGGCAAACCTCCCTTTGCTTTAAAATGGGGATGGTTTCAGCTTTGCACCAGCAAGGTGGGGTTTTTCTGTCTGTCTTTCTGTTTGTTTGTTTTTTCACAGCCCGTACTGAATCTGGTTTACGGGGAGGGCCTGATCCTGCGGGCCTTAGAGCAGGTTTGGCCTCAGGAAGACGGAGAAAACAGCAAAAAAACATGGGAGGGACCCAACTTTGCCCCCCCGCCCTAGGCAAAGAGTGCATCCTACATCCACCTAATTAAACAAAAAACCTCTGTACCAGCAAATAACTGAGCGAAGAAATAATCACCGGGCACCTCGTGGAAAAGAAAAAAATGATTTTTGCTTCCAGTTGATACTGCCCCAAACTTGGCTTTAAAATCCAGACCTTGCCAGAGCCCAAAAGCTGAAATGTTTCAGCGCTGATGGCGGGGTCAGATCTACGTCCAGCTTCGAAAATCTCTGCCCAGAAAAATCTTTTCCTATCAGACCCAGCACCCGCCTCGCCTGCGCTTTTTGGGGATGAGAAAATCCAGCTCCAGCTTATCACATTGGAAAAGAAACCAGCACCGAGTGCCTGGGCTGTTTAAGAGGGCGCAACAGCATGGGGAACGCCGCAAACTCAAGCACACCCCCGCAGCAAGCGACCTTCCGAAAAACTGCAAGGGGAAAAAAAAAAAACCAAATCCAACCCAAACCCAAACCATTTCTGCCGTACGAGACCTTACGACGGCATCGCTTGGCGCGGCAGAAACACGGGGGTTTTCTTCAAAAGAGCCTTTAATGCCGCTTGTACCGGCCCCTGCGAAGGCAACGATGATCGAATTATTCTCAAGCGCTGTCACGCACGTGTAAGCACCCGTGGAGAAAGACCTCACTGCTCAGGCATGGCAGATAATTGGGTTTAATTTGTCATTGCAGATGTATTTACAGCTTGGACCGGTCACCGTGACCGATGATGTGGGGAAGATTTGTAAAGGCCAGAGAGATTTTAATATTTTGCCGTAATGCTGGACGTTATCGTGGCCGGCTGCAAAAGGTTTTTGCCCCACAAAGGGGACCCACAAGGATTTTTAATTCCCCCTTCAAATAAAAAAAAAACCCCTCAGCCCAACCTCATAATGAAATTTGGGGTTAGAATTTGGGTTCATTTCGGAGGTAAGAGCACGTTCTCACATATTCCCTTGGTTATTTAAGCAGCATTTCACACTCGCCCACCAAAGGCGTATTTACACCTTCCTGCCAGACAGCAGCGTGAATTCGGCATCCATCGACAAGGTGAATATTTGCCATTTCCAATCTCCTTTTCTGCAACCCTCCGGGCATAATTACAGACATCCCCCCCGCCCCCAGAGCAAGCCCGACCCGTAACAACCCAACCTTGCCATTAGGAC
>JAKFQP010000635.1:8874-27490 GCA_023375905.1 Nycticorax nycticorax
GAGGAAACGAGCCCTACACGCGAGGGTTGTCCCTTCAGCTGCAGAGCAGCGGCCACCCTGCCCCTCGCTCACCTCCAGCTGCTGCTGGTCTCCATCTTCCTTCTGGGGAAGGCAAAGACAAAGCATCTGGCCAGCTGTGCACCTCTAGGCACCCCCTCGCTGCCTTGGACGTGTCCGGTTCCATCCCTGCTGCATAAGCTTTGAACGCAGCCGTTAGGAGCAAAGGCGTCGCCGGGGCTGTTCCCAATCGCGGCATTTCCATTTCTGTAAACCAAGTGCTTCCCATGACAATATTTGAGCGCCAAGATTGATCCACACCCAACATGGCCCTGATTCTCCAGCTGCAACTTAGCATTGCGGCTGCAAGCCAGGCATGCTACTGTATTTGTTATCTTAGAGATGTGCAGTGTTTAACAAGATCTCTGTGGTGTGATTATATTATTTCAGAAAAAAAATGTGGTTTGTTCCCTGCAAATCCAAAAGAAAAAACCAAACTACCGAGTAGAAAGTAAGAATATCATCCAGTACTTATGAAAAAAACCTAAAATGCAACACAAGATTTGGACCACAATTACAGAGTTGTGTTACGCTTACCCGCTAAGTCATACTTTCCTCTCTTCTGACACATTTTTGGCAAAATGATTGGTAAGACAAAGACTTTAATCCAGCACGACGACTTAAGGAGGCTGTGAAACAGGCACACCGCATCGCTATAGCCGCTTGATGGGAGGCTAGCACCTGTACCCCTAACAATACAGTGGGGGCAGAGTTCATTCCAGAGTCACCCCTAATTCAGCCACCTGAGTACAGTTGCCCCCATTTACGTGGTGAAAGCCCCAGCCCCGTGGCACGATGAATTTGTTTGGAATAGAACCCCAACACGGGAAAATGGAAAAATATTAAAGCCACGTAGAAAACAGCTCACGGAAGCGTGATATTCGGTGTTGAAAGAGAAATGATAGACTGATCTAAAGGTGACGGAGAGTCGCACTTACGTACCGGGCACTCTTCCAAGGAGGAACAGTCCTGGCAAAATTCCTCCTGGAGAGCAGGGCGTCGGTGGCGTAGCCCTGGGTCCTTGCCATGCGTCATCTCGCGGGGCCAGAGGGGACGTGAAAGGGTCTGAAGGAGTCGCCGTCCGTGCCGAGCGCTGAAAGCGGCAGTCCTTAAATGGAGAGAAAAATGGTGGTGGATGTGCAGGCTGAGGAGGGCTGGGGAGCTTTGCCTTTTATAGCTGATGGTGCCTCTGGCCTCTCTGAGAGGCTCCTGCTTTTAGCCTCTAATTTGCTTTGCATCCACTAAAAGGTATCACCTGGGAGAGGCCCTGCTAAATGGAAGCTGGAAATCGGTTCGGCGGGCGTCAGAGGCAAGATGCCACCTCTCAGCTCTGAAGCGGGGGCTCCGGCCCACAGCAACATCTTCTGCTTTTTGCTACCAACGCTCCAAAGCCGCACATTCTGCCCCCCCCCCCCGGCCTGGAAAGCCACCCCTAGAGCTTTGGGGTGCAGTAACACCCCAGTGCGGATCCCACCAAAGCAGCATGGGCTGTGGTACCCTCTGGATTCAATATGTCAAGGTCTTGGATGAAACCACTTGTCTTAACAGCTGGTGTAAATACACAAATTACGGTACGTATGGTAAAGTCTAGAGATATCCTGTCTCAAATAATGATATGTTTCCTGCACCCCCTTCCTGGAGGAGCGGGCGGCAGCGCCGGGGGGGGCTGTGCATGCACCCCATTGCTCCCCGGGTTGGCGTGGGGCCATGCCTGCTGCCTGGCAGAAACACACCTCCCTGCTCAAGGGCTCCTGCTCGCTCTCCTCCATGGTTTTGTACCGTTATTAAAAGGACCGACATTTTCAGCAGAAACAACTTAAAAAAACCCCCAACACTTTGTGGTTCAGTCACCCAGGGAGCAATCTCGCCCATGCTCCCGGCAGTCCCGAGCGATGCTCCCGAGTGCGGAGGCCCTGCACGGCTACTTGCAAATTGCTGCCAGTTCTGCTCTCCCTTTGGTGTTTGCAGCACTAATTAACATCTCACAAATGAAAGGATCTGCACATTTTTGCGCTGGCTTTGCTGGTAACACGGCATGGAGCACCCATAGCTAGCAGGGCATGAAAAGCTTTATTTTGGCTCTCTGCTTTTAGCTTTATATTGCTTATCCTAACCAGGCTCCTGGGATTGCTGGAGAGGCACTTGCTGCTTTCCCCTGCCCATGCGGGATAGATCCACGCTGACCAATCTACTGAAATTTAAAACAGCTGAAATGACCTGACCTGCTCAGTTGACAAATACGTTCATCGGTACTTTTGCTATTTGACAGGTATAAATAATAAAAAATAAAGCAGGTATGTACACATTTAGAAACCAAAAAAGCGACAGCGCCGCCAGGCACAGGCTGGAGCCACTGGGGAGCTGCCCTGATGCAACCCGGGTTGGTACGGAAAGGAGTAATGGGACGCGTGTCCTGTGCTCTGTCATTTGGGAATCGCCCCCTGTCAACAGCAGTGAACAAAAATTAAACAGAAACAAAGAAAAAAGCAGTTTAAGCATCCCAGTTGGTCCAGCATCCCTCCAGTGCTGCCCACTGCCTCCCAGTCAGCCACTTCTTCTGCCCCCCCCGGGGCGAGGGCTGGTGGGAGTCGTAGAATCATCGAGGTGGGAAAAGACCCTTAAGACTGAGTCCCCTGGGAAATTCCTCCCCTGGAAACCTGCAGGGCATGGGGCTGCTTCATCCATCACCCAGGGCAAGCAGAAAGTCCCCTGAGGGCCAGCCAGGGCCAGTGCGGGGCGAGGGGGGACCCTTTTCTTGCAGGGTGAAGATTGGGGAAGGTGCAAACAGCGGCGTATAACCAGGGAATGAGGGGGAGGGAAAAGAATTACGTGAAATATCCTTTTAGCTCTCCCTTGAAGTTCTGAGCAACTCCAGGGACTTACTGAGAAGAGGCAAGCGGCCTCGGCTCCCGCTGGCCCGGGAGGTTGAGGGGCTTTTGGGAAGGAAGAAATATCGGCGCGTTACCCCCCTCAGTCAATCTCCAAAGCCCCTTCCCCTGGGGCTGGACCACAAGGACAGCAAAACACTGTAAATCAGCTCCTGACCATCTCCTGTGCGCGACAAAGGGAATGTGCTGGCTGATAGCAGAGCAGGGTGGGAATATATTGCTGTTTGAAGATGGATACGGCGCTACGAAAACAGCTCAACCGCTGTTTATGTTCCCAGCGTGAGTTTTGCCTTTCTTCCTCCAAATCCCAAGGCAGATTAATCAGGAGAATTCATTTTGGTCGGGTCTTTGTGCTTCCACCGCCCAATGATATCTTTGTCATCTGGCATTTCCTTCTCATTCAGCAACCCACAATAGGGGGCGAGAGACCCGGGGAGCGGGCAAAGCCCCCGCGCGCAGCCCGACGCCGGTCCTTGCTGGAGGGGCTGTCACTGGGACAGGAGGACGAGACGCAATTCAGACAGTTAAAGGTATAATTAAATCAAATTGAGTTTTGTAGCTTTGTGAGATAATAAGAAAAAAAACCCCCACATTCATTTAGAGAACAAGAGTTGGCTTAAGCATTTCGAGGAGGCAGGCAATCGGCGTGTGTACCATTTTCACAGGTAAAGCTGCTGCAGCTAATTCATAACGTTACAGATGAACCTGTCACCGGAGCTGACACTGCAAATTAAATTCTGTATTCCCTCCGTAGCCATACCAATGCTAGCTACATTAAATCTGTATTTAAAATAGGCTGTCGCATGGAGGGCTGAGATAAATGGCTGAGCACGTTGGCAACAGCTTCCCACCTACAAATCCTCTCCTCCAGCCCGGCCAGCACCGTGGTTGTCACACCCAGCCCGTGGTGGCCCGTGGCCCGGGTGGCAAGCGGCCAGGACTTTTCCCCACGCCAGCAGCATCTTCGCTTGCCCAGTGTCCCTGCATGGTTGGCCGGCCTTGCTGGAGCGGGACGTGGCTGGCAAGCCGTCCTTCCGCACTGCCCCCAGCGACGGCGTGAAATGAGGTGAAATTAAGTAATAGAACAATAAAAGCCTACGGCATGTCCAAGCCTTTAACACTAAGGATGTGAACTTTCCAAATGGGGAAGGCGCTCTGTAAGAAAATACACTTGGGAAGGGTATTATGGTAAAAATTTGGGGGGTTTCCCCTCAAACGGTGTTCTTGACCCGCAGAATGTGTTACAGAAAACATTTCCACCCGCTGCCAACCGAGCGTGTGCGTGTGCACATGCAGCCGTGCACATAAAAATGCATCTTCATAACCTGGGCGGGCAAAGAGAAGGATATGGGGTTTGGATTTTGCTTAAATATTCCTGTGTTTCTCGAAGGCTTTGGCCCTCACCCGCTGTAAATCGACAAAGCTCCATTTCAGCTTGTGCAGAAAAACGAGCTGATTTGGCAGATGCCTGCGCCACGGAGGAGGCCACGCAGCGGTTCTGCATCCGTCCCGTTGCCTGTAACATCCTCCTTTTCTAACCAGGAATGTTTAAGAATTCTGAGAAGTCCTACTGAGTTCTGTGTAATGAGGTAATGAAAAGGGGTCTATTTTATCGCCCTCTACAGCTGCCCGACAGGAGGCTGTAGCGAGTGGGGGGCGGCCTCTTCCCCCTGGGCATGGGAGATGGGACGGGGGGAAATGGTCTGAAGTTGTGCCAGGGCAGGGTGAGGTTGGGCATGGGGAACAATTCCTTCCCCAAAGGGCTGTCAGGCACTGGAAGGGGCTGCCCAGGGAAGGGGTCGAGTCCCCAGCCCTGGGGGGATTTAACAGCCGGGCAGAGGCGGTGCTGAGGGCCAGGGTTTGGGGGTGGGATGGCAGGGGTAGGGGAGTGGTTGGGCTGGGGGAGCTTCAAGGGCTTTGCCAACCTCAACGATTCCGTCATTCTATGATTTAAACCTAGCACTAGTTGCTGGTAAATGATATTTCAGTTACTTGGGTTCAGTATTCCTGCGGTGTTTCTTCCTTTCACTTGACCCAAAGAGCAATTTTGGGGCTAACAAGACAACGTACGGGGATCTCGCACTGAAAATGGCTGCATTACTTATTGTATTTTCTGCGCTTCAGATATCTAATGGGGGTAGATAATATCCTCTACATTTCAGTAGCAATTTGGCATGAATATTTATCTTAGATAAGTAAAAAAATTCCATGGGCATGCCGAGAAGGAAAAACGGAGCCTGGTGGTGCACAGATGAGGGTGATGATGAGCAATTTTTGGTATCGCACATCAGCCATAAGCAACAATTCCAGGGGAGCTGGCTGCAGCCAGCAGCAAAGCGGGCTCGCTCAGTTACAGCCCAGAGGAACAGCTAATGTGCCTATAAACTATTTGTCACCTGTAATAACGAGCAATTTGGAAGGGATTAGGTTTTACTGCCTGACCCGTGATCAGCAGTCCCTGGCCTGTACATCTTCAGCTGCTTAAAAAAAAATAGAAAATGGCAGCAGAAAGTATCCCCTAACCACCCCTAATTAAACAAAAGAGCAGTTGCATGCATCACTTCGCAACGCCTGTTAGAGTTTACGTCAGGAGGTGGGATAACTGAGTGAATTAAAAAAAAAAGACGGAAAAAGCTAGAAAGAGAGGCAGAAAGCGTAAAGCGCCAGTGGCAGCGCCGTCCGCAGCCCCCTGTCCCCTCTCGGGCGGCAGCTGTGTCGGTTCGCTGACGGGAAGCCGTCTCCCATCCCCTCCGCAGGTCCCATGCAATAAATAACATCGCCTTTCCCCACCGCATCGCCCCGGCACATCCCCGGCGCCCGGCCATACCCGCAGCCGCGGGCACCGCTCCCCAGCGGCCCCCGAAGATCCAGCGGCCGCTGCAACCAAAGGTCCTGGTGACGCTGCGGCTGGTTTGGAACCCCCGTATTTACAGAAGGGGGATGTTCATGGGAGCCCTTCCAAGGCTGCCAGCCACGTATATAAATTATATATAAAATTACTGTTATTAATGGTAGCTGGTGGACTCGGAGGGTTGCTGCTGGAAGCGTGTGTGGACACGGCGTTGTCCCTGGGCTAAATGGGCTAAATCCAGCAGTTTCAGCAGAACAGACACAGACAGTTGCAGTAGCTTCTTGAGGCCATGAAGCCCCCCAGACTGGGCAGAGCTGGTCTAGCTTAAAAGCTACAGCAGAGTGGAAGCAGATACCTTCTCCGTGGTCCTTTTTCTCCATTCACATCTCGACTCTTTCTGCTCTCAGGGCTACTGGACTGAGAATATCAGGAGTGACTTGACCATCCCCATAATTTCCTTTCTTAAATTACTCCCATGCTTTATTCTTTACAATGCCCATCATTCCCCGACTCCCCACCTCGCCTGGCAAAGGTAAGGCAACTCAGAGGTCTATCACAAAACGAGCAACTTCTCTGGCCTCTCGGTTCCATCTCTGGTGTCTTGTATCCCGACTAGTTGGCGACGGGGAGGCATCTTCTTTTGCAACTGCCTGAGATGTCCACCAGGCTCACAAAGCTATAGCTTCCTACGGTTCATTTTGCATTTTCAGAGTCGACGCTGAATTTGCATGAAAGGGAAAAAATGTATTTTGCCTAATTAGAAATCATTAATTCAAGGGAACAGATGGAAACCGTTTGTTTGTGAGACAGAGACCTTTAGTTTGGTCTGTAAAGGGTACGTTGCACCTGGGTAGTATACAGAATTTTTGGTGCCTTCCTACTGCAGACTCTGCTGCACGTATTTCACAGAATCCCAGAGTCCCAGCATGGCCGGGGCTGGCAGGGCCCTCGGGAGCTCACCCAGTGCCACCCCCCTGCCCAAGCAGGCTCACCCAGAGCAGGGGGCACAGGACAGCGGCCAGGCGGGGGTTGAAGATCTCCAGAGAAGGAGACTCCACAGCCCCCCTGGGCAGCCTGGGCCAGGGCTCGGCCACCCTCACAGTCAACAAGTTCTTCCTCCTGTTCAACTGGAACCTCTTCTGCTTCAGGTTGTGCCCATGGCCCCTTGGCCTGGCGCTGGGCACCACTGGGAAGAGTCTGGCTCCATCCTCGTGACCCCCACCCTTGAGATATTTGTAGGTGTTGATGAGATCCCCTCTCAGCCTTCTCTTCTCCAGGCTAAACAAGCCCAGATTATTTGCATTTGGGCAAACGCTGGAGAAGAAACTTAAGGCACTTAGATGGCGGCGTGCTAGGGAAATTTGCCATTAAGCTCCTTGATGCTTTTGAAACCATCTCAGGCAAGGCTTTCATTCCTCATGAATGTGGCAGTTACTCAAGCAGCTGCTACTACTACAAGCAAACCCTAGAGAGCAAGAAGATATATTCTGTCCCCACCCATGCAATATCATGATTTAGTTGGTCTCTAGCAGTTTTGGTAGGAGCAAATATATTGGCTATTTTTGACAATCTCATGACCTTCTCCTTCAGCTGCAAAGGGTCTCGGGGTTTCCCACAGTTGTATCAGTAGGACGGACCTTGTCTTACTGAAGGAACGGGGCTCCTTCGGTGCTGTTGCAGTTGGGTTTCTGCCCCTTCATGCTGGAGAGGATGGAATCGCCGTGGACCACACCCATAGCAAAGCTTAAGAGCTGACCTGTGTGTCCAAGCAGGTTCTGACATGTTGATTTTTAATCGCTTATGAGAAAGTCAAGATCTAGGAGCACGTTGCATCCATGACACCAAACGCTCACATCCGCACATCTTTGTAAGGCAATGTAGTCATCTCCAGATCCCACCTCTGCTCCCCAACAGGACAGTGGGGGTGTGGCACTTTCAAAGCTTGGTGCAGGGCAATAACAACTCATCATAGAAAATTCCAGTAGGCTCCCCGCTGCCTTTGAGCACAAATGCCAATATTTCCATTTCGGCAATAACTTGCTCGCTGGATGAACACTCTGTAAGAACCGGGGTAAGGACAAATACAACTCCAAAACCATACTTCTCCATCCAGTGCCAAGGATGGTCACTGGGAATATATCTCCCGCTTGCTGTCATCCACACATTTTATCCACCCAGGAGGGAAAAGTACACTCCTCCTTGGTGGGGGGCTTCTTTCGGTCCCTTTTTAAATCATGTTCACGTTCACTTCTTTTTAGCTTTGGAATAAGAGAGGCACCGTTCTTGGGAAATGGAGCCTGAGTGTTGACAGGAGCCAGTGCCAGGCGAGGACCGGCCAGGTATTTTTCTCCAGTTTTTGAACATGGAAATCAGTTTTCTGTGGCTACTCTGTGAGCTGAGTTCAAAGAGAAAATAGAGGAAAACAAGGAGGTTTGGGGCAGGCTTGGAGGCTTCAGACACATCTCATTTTAAACTGAAAAATAACCTACTACTGTATGGTCTTCAGAAAAGGATTAGAAAACGTCCAGGATATAGAAGAGAAAAAACCAGAAAATCTCATGACAGCATAAAAATGAGCAATAACAAAAATCCGCTATCGTCCAGTTCTCCAAGGGAGAGGGGTGGCCAATCTGTGCCGTCTGAGGTTTCTTGCTGGGGGTAATGCAATTTCTCAGGCGTGTTGCTGTCTGATAACCGTAAATGAAGTGTTTGTTTCAGAAAAATTGAGTATCGTCAGAAAGCCATGCATAAGAAAAGCTGACATAAACTGATTAGCAGGGAAAGGAGGATGGAGATGCTATCTTGGCTGCTAGCACAGCTTTCTGAAAACTTCCCTGTAATAATTATACTGAACAATATTCTCGGACACAAAGCCCCACAGATAGCCTGTTATAAGCTGAATTAAAAATCACAAATCAGAAGCTGATTCAAACTGCAACTCAATAGCTCGTGTACGGACACAGGAGTGGAAAAGGAGTTATTTTGGAAAAAAAAAGCATTGAAATCAAAGTTGTATCTGCCAGTATGGCCCCTGAGCTCAGGCTCAGCTTCATCTGAGAAGGGACTAGCTGGGCCCTAAAGGAGCACAGGGAGGGAAGCTGCCTCTTGGATTAGGGCTTAATTTTGGAACCTCTTAAGTGAAACACACCTGAAATCCCCAGGAGGCTTCTGAGTTCGAAAAAACAAACCCGGTTATTCAGGGCAGAGAGGGATTGCCTGCACCAGGGGTTAACTTTAAGCTCAGGTTAGCTTTAGTTTAACTTTAGGTCACCCAGTCTCCTCACTGTATCTGCTCACCAGTTATAATTTCCCATAAAAGGTGAATTTCCCCCATTTCTCCTGAAGCCCCGGACCCAGCTGTGGTTCACCTCCCCAGGCTGTGGGACGGCGCAGTGGCCACCCATGCCTTCCTTCTCCTCTTCCTCCTCCTCCTCCCCTCTCCCGGCCACATCGCTGTCTCCAAGGTCTCTTTTGGAAATGCTGAACACCAATTGAGTCTTCACATAAAATGTCATGAGCATCCTGCAAAACACCAAAGAAACGATGGCACCTAATTTAGACCAGCTCTCAAAAACTGTCGCATGCTGGACAAGACCAGGATTTCCTCCTAGACCAAAAGCAAAACCCCTTGCAGGCAGCTTTCTCTTCCCCTCCAAAGTAGAGATTTCAGGCCCTGGCTTGAGCCATGGCACCGCTCATCCTCAGTGAGAGGGGAGCAGTCAAGCAGGAGGCTCAGCGGAGGAGGACAGGGCAGGAGGTCTGAGCGAGGGAATGTGCAGCACAAGCAACTTTGGAAAAGACGCTGCAATGAACAGTATATCATAGAATCATGGAATCCCAGGTTGGAAGGGACCTCAAGGATCATCTGGTCCAACCTTTCTGGGCAAGAGCCCAGCCTAGATAAGATGGCCCAGCACCCTGCCCAGCTGAGGCTTGGAAGTGTCCAATGTGGTGGAGTCAACCCCTCCCCTGGGGAGATTATTCCAAGGGCTGGCTGGGTAGCAGATACTACATTCCTTGACTCCTCTTTTCCAGTCTCTTCTCTCTTTCCTGCACTGCAGGATGGCATGACGGAGGAGCAAGTCTTTTCCTGATCCTTTGGTGTCCCCCATCATCATCATCATCTCCCACTTGCAATCTCATGCGGGACAAGGACCTCCTCATGCCCCCCACCTCCAGTGCAAGGCCCACATGTGAAAGGTTTGCCAAATCAGGGGCGCAGACCACAGGCTGCTGGGATCAGCAAAAACGGACTCCAAGGCTTTAAATTAGCTTCAGATTGAAGCCTGGGTCCTATTCCTCGGCCAACAGAGGAGAGAAGTGTAACCCCACTGATGTCCTAAAACCTAAGGAGGACTTCTCTATGCCCTAGCAGAAAATGAGGTAATTAAAAGCACAAGCATATGACAACCTGGGAAGTTTTTATACCCAGGCTTGTAAATACACATGAGAAAGGCCATGCTCACGGAGAAAGCAAAAAGCCACAGGCTGGGGTTTTTCTAGCGGCAGGTTGCTCTGCCAGGTCAACAGCCCACCTCCACCCTACCTACTGTTAAACCGTGCATATTGAACATTTTGAAATGATCATAATGGTCACATTCAGGCTGGTTGGCACCCAAAAGGGTGCCCATCATGGCCAGAAAACTCACTTTGGTGGTAAAGACCATCAGTCAAACGTACAGTCCCAGTTTCTTTGCTTTAAAGAGTGGTTGTGTTATTATTCCATCAGTTCTCCTAAGACTTTAAGTCTGAAAATTTCAGTGAAAAATATATTTTTGAAAATTAAGCATGAATAGAAACAACAGATTCCAATAAAACTGTCAAGCAGTCCCGGACAATTGGAAAGCTGTTTGTAGTTTGGTAGCACAAGTCATTGAAACGTGCTGCTCAGTTTCAGCAAACTGCTTTTCCAGAAATAATTCTTATTTTTCAATAGAGTCCAATTAGAACTTGCTAGAATACTTTGATTTGGTAAAATGTTTAAAGCACTAGAAATGCTTCAGAGTGACCTACTTTAAAATAAAGATTAAAATAAATCATTTCGTTAAAGGGTTATTTTAGAAAAGATCTGAGATGCCTGGAAAACATTCTCAACACAGACAATTCTTTAATTCATGGTTCTCCATCAAGTGTCATGTTTTTAAATTTAGCTGCGTGCATTTTTAGAAATGAAAACCAGTGGCTCTGATGAACTTCAAAAGGCTGGCAGAAGTTCTTGGATAAACCGATAGAAAATCAGGAAGACATTGACTAGCAATACAGTAAGACTGGAAGCATTCCTGTTCCATAATCAGACGCTTTTCCAACAGCCACACAAAGGAAAAACCGAAATGCCAACCGTGGATACCAGCAGTGGTTTCCTTGGCAATTGTAACTATGCAAAAGATTTGCGTTTCCTTCTGCCCGCCTAATGCAAGCAAACATTTAAGCCTATCAACTGATCTATAAGGATTAGCACAACTGAAATCAGATCATCTTATTAATTCGAAACCACAGGGCCATACCCAGAGAAGCAATGCAAGCATGTAGGTACCCGCCAGTATTTCAGCATCCCAACGGCCCTGATGGATTATTCCCGTGCTTACAGCTCTGCGTGCGTTTTCATGGTCTCATTGATTCAGGAGACGGAAAGCCCAAACAGTCAAGGGCAGAACCGGGAAGAATTGCAGAGACCCAACCTGGGAGAAACTAATGAGGATTCTGTCTGAGAGCTGAACTTCCCCGACGCTGGCCACCCCCACCAGTTGGGTGAACATTCCCAGAGAAAGAAGAACATACAAAGCTCGTCGGGGACACGTGAACCATTTTGCTAGGCTGTTGCTGTAAGGGGAGGGGGGTTGGTTTGCTTGCATATTTTTTTTTTTTCAATACTAAAATCACAGCCTGGTGTCACGGGCTCTAACGTATTGCTTTCGTTGCTCACGACCAGCTACTCACGCCAAACAGATTGATCGTTTTATCTGAAGGCGATGAAACCTGTTCTGGCCCCAGCGCTGGGGGATTCCATATTCCTGGAGGGAAGACCCAGAGCAGATGCACGTTGGCATGTACAAATACTTGACTGAGGTTTATTAGGGAGGATTATTTCTTATAAATCAGTTGTACGGCCCATGTTTTGTCTATTAAAGAACAGCAGCTAGCTGGAAATTATTACCCTCGTGAATTGCTTTTACGTTCCTTGGTTATGAATCAATGGGGAAAAGTAGAAGATGATGTAGAAAGATTAATTCATAAAATTAAACAAGGACTTCACATTTTAGTCTTACCTCAAAGGAGAGGGGAGGCTTCACGATGGAGGAGGTGGTGTGGATGAACACCCTGCACAGGGCCCTTGCAGGAGGCATGGGCTGGGGTGGGGGTCCCGCTGCCGGTGTTCTCCTCCTTTTGGGTGAGAATAGGTCCCATACAGCCGTGTCAAACCTGGCCCTCCCCTTGTCCCACCTGCGGCTGCACGGAAGGGAGAGCCCCCAAAGGTCCCTGCGAGCAGGGAGCCCTTGGTTGGGTTCCTCAGCCCCGAGGAGGAGGGAGCTCAGGGGAGAGCAGCGTCAGCTCCTCGACATGAAAAATGTTTGTGTTGTTTTGCTAATATAGGGAAGATGGATGAGGCTTGGTTTGCTTCGAGCCTCTATCGGTTCAAAAGTAAACCCAAAGTCTATTATTATTATTGCTATTTTTCTGAAGGGTGTATTAAATTTCAGCCGTCCTGCATGATGCTTTAAAATGAGCTCTCTAGCTAACTTTAATTAAAGAAAAAAAAAGCCCACTGTCTAGATTTGATTGACAGCTATGTCATTGGATATAATTAATAACCTTTCACTGTGCGGTCTGAAAACGGCTGGGGTGGGATTCATCCGAGTCCGTGTGCCCTCCGCGTGCCATTCCCAGCCCATGCTGGGAGCTGGGGCTGCTGCCCGTACCCCGAGGGCAAGCGTGGGGAGCGCTGCTGCTGGGGGGCAGCCCGTGCGGGAGGAGACGTACCTGCCGTCACCGCTGGCTCTCACCCCATCCCCAGTGCGGATATCCCCAAGGGATCAGATGCTTTTGCCACGTGTGAAGCCTGTGCATGGGGATCGGGGCGGTGTCTGCGTGGTGGCCATCAGCTCGCCGGGGACTTTGCTAGGGCTTACGGCTGATCTCCTGGTACTCAAGCATGTATACTAGGCAGGCACCATCTTAGCATATGAAGACTGAAAAAATCACACAAGTCCAATTATATATTAACCCAATAGGTCCAATTATATATTTACCCAATAGGTCCAATTACATATTTAGCCAATAATCCCCGTCAGGAGCAGGTAGGGTGCCAGGAGCGAAGTTCACCAAGTGTGGTAGGAGTTAGCCCATACATTAACATGCTGGTTCTCTATTTTTTTGTTGTTTCCCTTGATCAGTGCCTTCCATCAATATTTCTGCTTGCATCATTCACATCGGATGTTGTACATAAATGTGGTTTGTCTGCCAGTAGCAGTACCCCATCACGCTCCCTGGAATTTACCACAACACTGGGGAGCGTGCCTGAATCCCAGGGGCTCCCTGAAAGCTTGTTGGGATCCATGGAAAGAAATAAATAGAATATTTGTATTGAAATTAACACAGAACCATAAGAAACTTTATATCGACTTCATATCATTAAGTCATCCCATTGGCCTTCTCATCGGTCTGAGCGTGGGGTTTTGACCAGAAATCTGTCCTTCGTATTCCGACCTTAATTTCCTTTTCCTCACTTGATCTCATTACTTGTAATTTTTTGTCTCATGAACCCCTGGCTCTGGCAGAGAGCTCCTGGCCCGACCGTTCCTCGGCGTTGCCTGCTGCTTTGGGGCACCTAAGAAGTGGGCAGCTGGGCTTCGATGAAAGATTTATAGAAGCAGCTCAGCACCACGAGGCCCGCACGGTGAGGCACTGCTCCAGTATCGCACCCCGCTCGCATCGTGAAAGGCACAATGGGAAGGCAGAACAGGGCAGAAAATGGGTTTACGGCTGCCAGATTGAATTAAGGAATAAAATAATTCGTGCCTGCAGCAAACAGACTGATTAGTGGCAGCACACCCAGAAAACTCCTCTTAATTTCTGGGCAATTAGGATGCTTTGCCAAGACTTTTAGCATCCTCCAAGGTCCTATTAAACCTGCAGGGACAAAGAAATGACTTGAACCACCGGCGTCAGCTGGGTTTACGGGGGGATGGCAGCGCTCATCGTGTAGGTATCCTGAAGTGGTGCTTTAGGGCAATCAGCTCATGGTTTTCAACCCAAAGACAAAAGCTACTAAAGTGAATTTACAAGGATATAAATGCCGGAAAGCTGGTTTTATGGAAAAAATTCTCTCTTTAGGCACAGAGAAACAGACCCAGGACAAGCGGCTCTGCCTTTCCAGCACAGCCCTGTACCACACGCTGCTCCTATTTATCCTACAAAGAGATTATTGCCAAGTACACAAGTAAGATATTAGCTACAAGTCTGATTTTCAATCCTTATAATGACTATTAATTACAAAATAATAGCAAGTAACTTATTCTAAATGTTTGGCGCAGTCGCTGAGGTCCGTGGGCAGGCTGGATGAAGCACAGAGCCCGGGGTGGCTTCTCCTGGAGATCACTATGGCTGATTAGTTCCCTAATTCCTGCAATTATTAACCTTAATGAAATTTTGCTCTCTAATAGCTGCATAGCTATTGATTTTTAATTGTTTTGTTTGTGCCTTGGATTGATTAATATAAGCTCGGAAAGGCACGCACAGCAGGAAGAGTCATTTGTCATTTGCAAATTAACAGGGAAACAAAACGAGCCCAGTAAGCAGCCGCGCCTGAGGTTGCTGCCGAGAGCGCCCACGGACCATTCGCCACCAGCACCCGGGTCCCGGCAGCTGCAGGCCACTAAGGGCTTCACCTGGAGGAGGAAGATGAGAGATGAAGGGTGGGTAAAGATCTCGCGTCTTGCTCACTTGTTATGCATCGATTACACCTCCTTCTGCCAGCGCGCTGGGTGCCGCGCTCAGCCGTGCAAAAACCGAGGAGGAGGCAAGTAGTGCTCTAGTGCCCAAGATCGGCCAGTCTCTCGGGACACCATTCTCTCTCTTTTTAGTTATATTTTATAGAAGACTGCAGTGGATGGAGTGAGGGAGAAGCAAAAATGCGCCTTATTGATACAAAGCAGTGAGCTAACAAGGTTCAATGGTAAATGCGACGGTGGTTTAGCAAGATTTGATGGCAAGGGATGCTTGGTTATTTACTGCGCGGAGGGCAGGGTCAGACAAAACTGCGGGGAGACCCTCCCGTTGGGTCGTGAGGTTCAGAAAGGACCCCCTTGCTTTCTAAATGCCCTCCTCAGAGAGGGGTCTGGGTGCAGCTGGATCCAATCCCAGTCCCAGAACTGGTCAGTGGTTTATGTCTAGAGGAATAGAGATGTGCAATCAATCTCTTATATCCCTCAGCCAAGGTTTCGGAGTTTAGCGTGCTGTGAGCCACTTACCGAGAATCTGTTGTGGCAAGGAATCTCTCCGCCTCGAGGAGTGACCCTGAGAGGTGTCCCTGCTCCCGGGGAGATCCTGGCGTGCCGCCCGCTGCCGTGCCGGATTGCTCCAAGGGCTCTGGGGCTGCTCACTGGTGATGGGCGTACGGTGATGGACTCACAGTCATATTTACCCACCGGCTGCAGACGTTAAGCTTCTTCCAAATTTGGCTTGAGTCAGACGCTGACCAGCACTGTGGTTAGGTGGGCGTGTTGCCATAAATTAGCCCTTGTGCTGTTATCTGTCTCCCCCAAATTCCCTTTGAGCTGGATGCATCCATCACGACCAGACACATCCATCACAACCACCGCTGGTGGCTATCGCTTGAACAGGGTCACAGGAGAAACACCGAGGAGAGGGGAGCACAGGGCCACAAAGACATTTAGCATGATTTTGTCTAAAAGTTATACGAAGAGACAACTACGTAAGGATTTTTAAGTCACTTGTTCAATTTTGCTATGACCTGTGTTCGGTTCAGACGTGGGCATGGCCCTGAGATGCCGAGGGGGCTCTGCATGGCCGCAGGGCCGCTGCGCTTGTGTGCGCTGTGGATGAAAAGCTTTCTTCAACATCAGTCCAGGCAATCAAAAGCAATGAACTTACTGGCACCAAGTTTGCCTGTATAGAACTAAACCGCTCAGCATCTGGGCTACATCTAATGGAAAAAAAAGATGAATTCTTCTTTGTTACGTATCTGGGATGTTCCTTTAATTTAGATTAAGCAGCATCCTCAGAGGTAGCAAGAGATGGCCTATCTAGTTCATAAACAAAAACCCGAGCTTTAAAAAAGTTCACCTATTGGTATATTCTCTTCAGATGAAATAACTGTCGGGTTAAGTAGAGGAGCTATGCTAAAGAGCATAATCAGAAAAAGGAAAGAGATTTATATCCAATAGCAACGAGGAGCAAGGGAGGACCAGGAGCAAGACACAGCCCTTCTCCTGGGCAGACACCAGGCTCCTCATGGTGGGGATGGCCCAGGGCATCGAGCTGGGGCCACCTTCACTACCATGGTTCGGTTACTGCTGTGGCCCTCACCCACTGTGGGCTGCGGTGCCGCGCTTCAACCTGAAGACTCCCATGGGAGATGAAATCTGCTTGACCCAAATCAGTACAGTTTTCCTGAAGGTGGTAAATGTCATGCTTGAAAGGGTATCGTTCCACCTCCCCTGTCCCAGCCCAGCATGGTTCGGTTGTGTTACCTGTACTGCTGGGCACAAACAAGGGCAGCCTGCTTACTTGCAAGGAAACCCCCCAGCTTTCTACCTGTTTTACCACCAGAACTCCCAAGAGGATGAAGGAGGTCTCTCTCCCGCTGGTGGGCGAGCAGCCTCCAGTGTCAACTTTCCAGTTCTCCCTCTAAACTTTCCAGTTTTCCCTCTAGCATCCTGTGGCAGGGATGCAGGGATGCAGGGACACAGCTCAGCACGTTGCTTCCAGCCACCCACCCCCTGCTCCTGGGTGCCTGGGAAAGGTGAGGGTGAGCTGTGCCACCCCGCACTGGCACCAGCACCGCAAGCACGGCGGGGGCTGCAGTTTGCTCTGGATTAACACCTTGCTGGGGCACCTCCCTCCCTCCTCCCCGTCAGCAGCTTGGGGAGTCCCAGTCCACAGCAACTGGCATTTTCGCAGGCTTTAGCATTTACCTTTTTCTCTTTTTTTATTTTAACACGCATGGAAATGCTGAGTCTTAGGGAAGAATACCCATACGCAGAGGATTTATCCTCCAGCAGCCCCCTGTTCGGGGAAGGGACACCACTTGCTCGATCCACATGGGAAATACAGATCTCCCAGCAGAAAGGTGTGCAACCCAAAGGGCAGCAGAAATCTCTGCTTGGCTTTTCGATATATGGAGAAAATACCTTTGCACGCAGGTTGTGCCCGTGACGCGGCGTTGCCATACACGGAGCAAAAAGCCTGAAATTCATTATAAATGAGAGGGGCAGGGTAGATGCCACATCCCTTTAGTCTTCAGAATATCAAAGCCACCTATACCTTCTCAGTTTTAACACATCCACGTTACTACTCGCTTCCCCGTTGATGAAAATAACGCCTGTGGTGAGAGGCAGGAGCTTGTTTAATCTGCTTTTCGAAGCGGGATTCTTCTAGCATTTTAGGTTGGAGATGGAGTCCCCCGTAACCTGCCTGGAGGAATATATGGCACGGTCATAAGAGATCAAGTTCCTTGGCTCTGCTGAAAATCTCGCTGAAGCATCTGTAAAGCGGAGATGAAATTTAGGAAAAGTTCTACAGTAACAGCCACCAAGTTACTATACCTAAGGGAAAACTTTTTTATCTCTGGAATTCAGGAACTGATTTAATTTTCTTTCTCGTGCTTATGAGATTAAGTAAGATGCATTTTATGTTCCCCGTAGGTATGAATTACTGTGGGTTTCATTTTGACATTTGATGCAAGAAAGTATTCATATAGAGGAGCTTGGGTCAGCCATGGGTTCCGTGCTGCCTCTATAGATGAAGCGGCTTGCTCGCTGCATACGAGAGAATTCACAGGTTTGGTAAACCAGGAGTGGTGTTCCCTTCTTTTCAGCTTCAGAAACGTGGGGTGCAGGGGGGCACCAGCAGCACCCCTGGTCCTGCCGTGCGGAGAGCCCTGCCAACCGCCAGCAGGCTCTGCCTCGGCGAGGTCTCCACCACTCTGATGGAAAATGCCCCTGGCGCCGAGCAAGATGCAGCTTCTCCTGCTTTTCTGAGACTGCATGACGCTGCTCTGCAATAATTAGCTTCTCCGAATCGAGGTGCTTCAACGTGTAATTACGAGCAAGCCTTTCGACAGAAATTATGCCAAGATCAAGGCTCACCAGTACAACACAGCATAGCCCGCATTTTCTTCCCGGAATTCCTCTGTTTGCTCGGTGCAGGGTTACGGGGAGGGCCACCTCCCATGGTGGCTGCTGAGCCATGCAGGAGGGCATGGCTGTGATGCTGCGGGACGGGGTCAGCCGCCCGCCCGGGGGGACTCCCCAGGGACACCCCTTGCCAAGGCTGGATCCCCCCCCAGGCACAAGCTCCCGCAAATCCAGGCAGCACCCAGTTCCGAAGGGAGCTCACCAGTCCCACGAGAAGATGCCCTTCTCCTTCCGTCGCTGCCGTCTCTCACTCATCTGCTCGCCGTAAGCGGTGGTGGAGGCAGCACTGAGCAGCTCCACCCTGCCAAGGAGCCGTGGGAAGAAGAAAAACCACCATCATGCATGGCCAGTCCTAACTTGCGTATCTCTGACTGTGATTTCTGACTTCACTTCACAGTCCCCCCCCCAAAAAAGCCCTTCTGGCAGAGGCAAGGCAGGCAACCAGC
>JAKFQP010000635.1:51216-98674 GCA_023375905.1 Nycticorax nycticorax
GAAGAAGTTAAGAGCATCCAGGGACTAGGAACAGAACTCCACTTCATGCAACCTCTCTGCTATGAAGGGCTTTGAGACAAGGTCACTACAAGCAGACAGCGAACACCAAAGAGGATCACCACCTTTTCAGTTCCATCAGCTGTTTCTGATGAGTAAGGAGTCACAATCATTAGGCTCATCGTCTGAGAGAACATCTTGAAAATGAGGGTCAGAGAGGACAAATCTCACAGATCAGCACTCGCCTGCAGCGAGAGGCATGGAGTCACTTTTCCTCCGCTTTTCTGTAGCCATATACATCAGCGAACACACCGGTGCTACCCTCTCCATTGCACGTTTCCATAAGAGATTGGCAACCCATTTCCATGAGCACTGTGCATGGGTTTTTCAGAGTTTGGAAGAAGGAGGAGGAGACAGGAGAACCATCTGCCACGAAGTGCCTGGTTGACCGTGGACCAACTCAGCTGTGACAGCCCTCACTTTTTAAAACAGGATCTAATGACAAAGTTATATATCCATCAGGCTTCCCCCCAGCTATCTCACTGCAAATACTCTCTTTTTCCACTTCTTATAATACTTTTGGAGTTTTAGACAACACCAATTATCTGGTTTAAGAACTTCCACCACGGTTCTGCTTCGCGTCTCAGCAAACCCAAGCCTTGCTAGCAGAGCTACCAAAGTCACAGCGTTACGTCTTTCAGACCATCATCGCTGCAGTTGACTACAGGACATCTACCTTAGCATAAATCAGAACAAAACAATTACAGCTGAGCGCATGTGAAATCTTGTGTTCCAGTTTTACACCTCAAGCAGCATCACTCACCTACCCAAAGCCTCCCAGGAACTCCAGTTCCACTTGCTCAAAGGCCACCTTAGCGCCCACAAAATTAGCACATTTTGGTTTATTAAGCAAATCAATTCATGTTTTTCTACTGCTAAGTCCAGAGGGCTTTAGCCTAGGAATGATGAACACCTTGTTCAAAAACTTCGTTATGAGCCACTTGTGTTTAAATTAAAGAAAGTTTCTTCTGGATACGCGACGTTTTCAGGTATAAGAAACAGACACGTCCGATAAATTTAATACATTTAGAGAGAGTTCAAACAACAGGAAAAATCAGATCGTGACAGCTAGAAACCTACCCCCTTTCATAGAAGTTGAGATCAAGGCAACAGGTCACCTCAAAAGCCACAGTTTTGAGTAGAGCTCTCAAGTTTTGCATCCATATTAGATTTTTTGGTCAAAAAATGGTGACGTAAATACAAGAAATCCAAAATGACAGGTATACACAGATTAAGACACGTTGAGGTACTACGCTTTGACACGAAACATTAGCGACTATATAATTATGGGTGTATTCACCAAATCAGCCTTGCGTGGTTGGGTCTTCACCATAGGATTTTGCTTCCAGAATGGCTCAGGGGTTCGGTTTTGTTTAAGAGTTAAGTGCACAAACAGCAGTAACCACATCCTGAAATACGTCATTTTATTACATTGTTAATTAACGCCAGGAGATTGATATACTCTTGCTATACACCTAAAATAGGCAGGGAGGCATCTTGAGAGATGCCAGCCAGCCAGTGCAAGACAAGCAGCTGCTGGAAGCACCCAGGAAGAGCCGGGTTCAGCAACACCCAGTCCTTCCGCAACGTGCCAATGCCAAACATCTCACAACCGCCATATAGCACCATCCATCCGACCCAGCCAGCGCTTAGGAGCTTAATTTAACTCTCCAAAGACATTCGCTAGAAAGGTTCATTACATTTACTCTTCCTGACATAACCCGACTTCCCCATATTCATGTCTCCTATTTGAGGACCACAACACACTAGTTGAGGTTTTTGTACTCAGCCCAGATGTTGGCAGAGAAAATAGCTGTCGTGCTTTTAGATGCAGCATCTGGCAATCGGCCCTGCCTAGAAAAACCCATATTCTCATGCAGGAGGGCAGGTGGGGAGGGGCAGCCTGGGTTTGTGAGCATCTGCTGCCAGCACAGTGCCGTACGTAGCTGCTCTGGTAGAGTAGATGGCTACTACAGAGCCCTTTGGGGAGCTGGGGTTTTGGACATTGCTGAGAACTTGTGCAATGGAGACCTTGAGAAGTCCCACAGGGCTGGCAGTGATGGGAAGCATTAATGGAGTATTTATAGCCTATTTTACATTACAAATTGCCAACCTGTTAGAAGCAGAGACACAAGCCTACCAAAGCATGCCTCATTCAGACCGACACTATACCCTACTGTATCTTCTGTTGTGTTTCATCTGTCCTCTGCCACATCCGAGTTTCCCAGCATTTATTTCAGTTGCTGTCACGGCAAAGGGTCACGCTGAGCAGAGGCGAGGATTCCCTGGGCAGTCTAGAAAGGGACATCTTCTGCTCTAAAATATGAGGTTTTATAAAATAAAACAAACCCAAAACAAAAATAGAAGTGTTCCCACTGATGCAACTCTAGCTCCTAAAATCTGTCTGATAAAGCCACCAATGTCAGCTGCTCCCAGGCTGACAAAAGGAGTGAGCAAGTGAGAAACAGCCTGTTGCATTGGCTACGTATAGACATGGGTACGCACAGCGTGCACTCCATTAGGTGAAACGGGCTGGCGGCTGGGGTTAGCACCTTGGACACTCCCAAGCTAGTCCTTCTGCGCAAGCAGAGAAGTCATAACAGGGCTAAAATACTTCTTTTTCCAGCAGTTGCCCAGCCGCACACAGCTATCGCTTCAGGTAGCGGCATCTTGCAACAAGGCACAGAGAGGGAAAGCGCCGTGACCGCGACGGCAGGAGGGGAAGGCTGCCAGCGATCAACCACAGACCAACAGAGCCCCGGCACGTTCACAGACAGCGCACGAGGCAATCGATTTACCTGTAACCTCTTGGTTGGATGCCTAGAGACCAACACTAAAAGTAGAGTTCAGAAGACAGTTTTATTACTGCATAAAAAAATACGATAGGGGAGAGCCCTCTTTTCTTCTACATAACTTTTAGCTGGGTAAATCAGATTTTTAAGACTTAGATCCCTGCTGTCAAGAGTATTCTCTGCACAAGATCATGGTCTGTCAGCCCTGTCACGCGTACAGCTATTGACTGTCTTCCTTTCATTTTAAGCTTTTAAACTGTCTACTTCGCCTCATACCTTTCATCTTTAACCTTTGGAAGACGTGCCATGTATCTTCTGGCATTCCGCAGGGATGTGGAGCCGATGCACGGTCCAAAACGCTGGTGGATAAAACCCAACAGAGAATGCAACAACCCACCCGGCCGGCACCGCGCTGCCCGGCTCCGGCACCGCAGCCAGTGAGGAGGTGTGGGGTGAGGGTGGGGGGCCCCGGGGCACTGCCAAAATCCCCCTTCACACCCCTCTCGGGCAGCAGGGAAGGCTCAATCAGCCCCCAACAGTCACCGCCTTCATCCAAACCCAAATATTCAGTGTTTCCAAGAGATAAAGGCTGCCTTTGTGCTCCCGTTCAAGGGTCCCTATTTATAAAAGGCAGGAATTTACTCTGCAGTTCGGAGATTATAATTTTTCATAGGAAAAGCTACTTTGTGCATGTAGCATTTTCTTAGCACCACCGCTCACATTAAAACAGAATTAAAGCATCTGTTTGGCAACACAAATGAACTATTAATCACAGGCAGTAACAGCCACTGTCAGCCCAGTAACAATGAGGGGACTCTATTTGCGTTACCCAGAATGAAAGGAGGGAAAGAAAAATCAATATATTCCTCTAAAATGGGCGCCTTTTCCTCAAGCGACATTTTTGCAGTACCTCATTCTTAATATTTATTTCATCCTTGGATTAGAGGGTCATTGCTGACCTTGTGTGATGGGGCTAAAGGAACAAACAGCCCCTCGAACCCCACATGGGTGCCCTGAAGCAGGCACCCCAGCCCCTCTCCCACGCCCACCCCATGTCACCCGTAGGTAATGAGGCGTGCACATGGCTTGCGTAGGACAGAGAATTAAATCAGCCGGTTTGCAGCAAATCAAAACTAGGCGAGGTCTAAGAGCACACGGACATTTTTTCCTACTGATGTGAAATAACTTGTAATACATCAAACCCATTCCTTGGTCCAAAACCTGGCTCATTACGGCACTTGAGCACCCCTCTCTAAGATGGGCCAAACACACCTAACTGCAAGGAGGCCCTGAAAGGGCACGGCAGTTTTCAAAGCTACTTCTTGAAACAGTTTGCTTAATTAACACCCGTTAAGTGTCCAACATCCAATTAGCAAACAGGCGTTGCTCTCTCCACAGGCGGGTCTGTGCTGTGCTCTCCAAGCACCCCCATGCACATCGCTCGGGTGCTCCTCTGCCAGCGCAGTGACAACGCTTGCAGGGGAAGCAAAACCCCCAGAAAAGGTGGGGAGGGAAGGAATTCCTCCCTGTGGCTCACTGGGACTTGTTAGGACACTTTGTGCAAGGCTTTACGTCTGTTTATGTTGAGCAATACATTCTTCTTTAAATAGCCTTTTATCTCTGCAATCAAGGATGCTGCTCATTAAGTAAAAATACCGCCCAGTGCAAGAAACCTTGCCCAAGCTCAGCCAACGTGGCTGTGTGAACTACGCCGCCATCCATCAACGCAACCAGTTAATGGGGTGTCGGGGTCGTAGTGACTGCCTGGGTATACAACGAGATGGCAAAAGCAGTGAAACGTTTCTAGCATCACTTTGGGCTTAGTGTTTCTATGGAAAGGAGCCCTCGATGCCCCTTGCTGGAGGGGAAAGCTGGCAGAGGGGGATGCAGCTTGGCGTCGCTGCCGGGAAGGGCAGCTTGGAGAGCAGAGATTAAACAGCAGAGACTGGGTTATGAATACGGTGGGGGCTTCAGCAGCGGCTCCAGCCTCCCGCTGCACCAGGCAGGTCTGTGCCAGCAGGCTGGGAGCCGCAGGGTGGCAGGGGTGGCACCACCGCAGGGACCGGAGGGGACACCCCAGGGGTGATGCCAGAGCTGCCTTAATTTTTAGGAGACAATACAGGATAGAGAAGAGAAAGGAGGAGATAGTTACTGACTCATTTTCACAGTTTAATTAAAATGAGAATACGATTGTTCGGCGCTCAAGTCATTTAGTGCATGTAATTAAGCTCTTTGGTCTTACCTTGCAAATGAGCCATCGTTACAGCAATTCCAGATTTTGGTCTGAAGAGCTGCCAGCTGATTGCTCCCGCGCCGTAGCTTGATGAACAGAACAGTTGCGTTTGCAAAACGGGAGCCCTTGCAAAAATCCAACCTACAGAACATAAAGATGATGAAAGTTATTTAAAAAAAATGAATTATTTTTATCTGATAGGGACATATCTTCATTGCCAAGATTACACAGAAAAAAGGGCTTCCAGTCACTTTAATAATGGCACTCTTTACAATCTATTTTTGTAATACCAGAATTATTTCAAACAGTTACAACCTTGCCGTCTATCATTTTAATGAAAGCCAAGAGCTTTTTACAAAGCCAACGCAACAGCAAGATGCTGGGTGCTATATGCAAGAGGCTGCAATAGCAGCAAACGACCAGTTCTATCATGTCCATGCCTACGGGCTCAGACGCCAAAGGTGCGCTCCACCGCGCTAGGTGCTGTACAAATACATCAAAACAAAAACTTAGCATGAGGAAGCTAGAATTCAACATAAAAAAAGTGTTCCTTGGGGTGAACCACACTGGGGTTTGGTTAGAAGTACAAAGCAACCGCGAGATTAACGCGGCTGGGCAATTCAGTACCTAAAGGGGGTGGGCCATAGGAAAGGGGGGGACAAGCTTTTTAGCAGGGCCAGCTGTGTCAGGACAAGGGGGGATAGCTTTAAACTAAACCAGGGCAGGTTTAGACTGGATCTAAGGCAGAAATTCTTTACAGTGAGGGTGGTGAAACCCTGGCAGGGGTTGCCCAGAGAGGGGGTGGAGGCCCCATCCCTGGGACCCTTCCAGGCCAGGTTGGACGGGGCTGTGAGCAACCTGATGTGGTTCAAGGTGTCCCTGCTCCTGCAGGGGGGTTGGGCTGGGGGACCTCTGGGGGTCCCTTCCAACCCAAAACATTCTATGATTCTATGAACCCGATTTCCACTATTGCTAAGACAAATTTGGAGCCCAGCAATTTGGCATAGACCAGCATACACAACGGGTAACCTGGAAAGGATTCCTTTGATTACTGAAAACTTTTAACTCCTACAGCAAACGGCAGTTTGCGTACCAATCTGCCACAGGATTTTCTGGAAGCCTCTGCTGGAAGTTTCCTGCTTACTGCAAACATAGCGCTGAGGAAGGCCATGCCAATCCTGACTTGTTTTTATGACACAAGTCATTTTTCATCACACACAGTGGGACGGGGGCCCTACACAGAAGTGATGTGAAGAACCTGCAAAATGGCAGGAGGAGGGCGTTTCGTCTTTATAGTCAGCAAAGATCCCTGGAGCTTCCTCCCCCTCGGCTGGAAGCCGCCTCTCGTCCTTCCCTGGAGCACTGCATGGTCTTCGGACACAAGCGTACAAGAGCTGGATGGGGCGAGGATAACAAACGCAAATCAGCGTGCTCAGGCGGGGCTGCGCTCATCTGGCTATTTTTAGTTGCACAGAGCACTTTAAATCCCCTCTGGGTTCAGCGTAGCACACCAGCAGCCTTTCGAACCAGCTCAGTCATCGCACGGTATCAACAACAGCCGACGGCCCCGCGGGACTCCGGCCAGCCCTCCGCAGCACAGGCACCAGCGGGACCCACTTGCCACCGAGTCACTTTTAGGTCCTCCCTCGCCCAACCGGCTGGTCCTTCCCCAGCCTTGCATATTTAACAGGAAAGCCAACCTCAATTGGTTGTCAACGTGCCTTCTCCCGATGTCGCCGGACCAACGGGTCGTCATCCCTGAAGCCATTTACTGATGTGAAGCAGGGCTGGCACGCGGCTTGCCCCGGGCTGGGGGATGTGCCGTGGGATGGACCCTGCCATGCAGAGCATCCCTGAGCGCCGCCATCCCAGCATGGGAACCATAGCCCCGTACACCCCACCTGGCCCCACTGCCAAATTGCAACCACCCAAAAGGAGGAGTGGGAGTGCGATGTGTTCAGTTTGGTCTTGTTTTCATCGGAAGATCTTGGTCATGTTTGGCAATTTTGTTTGTGGCTTGAGACGCTGCTTCTCTGTACAACAGAGGCCTTGGGAAAACTTTTGCTGTTAGAAATCATTAAAAAAAATAAATCTGCTTAACCTGTATTGTCCCAGCCTATTAATATTTATCTCTAAGGAGACAAGAAGGAAATAATGCAAAAGTTCATGCCTTGAAGTCCTCTCCTATAAAGCGTCCCTTTCCAAAACCGCAAGCTTAAGAGAAGGTTTCAAGTTAATGTTAACAGGACAGAAAACCCTGCTTGAAAGGCATATGGCAGGGGGCTGTTTCCCCCCTTTTCAATGATCAGCCACACTACTTTTTCTTCATCCCTCGCTGTTTCTTGAGATTTTGGGGTAATTTAAACCATTAAAGAATTTCAGATACATTCCTGATGCCTTGAGAGTCTTCCCTTTCCTCGCTCCACCCCTTAACGTCCCCGGACACCTGGGAATAAAATCCCAGGACTAGGACCAGAAAATTAGAGTACAATGATTCCATTTGAGAGTTTCTGATCACTGATGTCCAATTAGCCATGAGGAAGGATCCCAGCAAGCCCCCCCCAGCTGCTGCCCTTGCCCCTGCTCTGCTCCTGCCCCAGCACGGGCAGAGCTGAGGACGGTGGCACTCATCTCACACCAGAGGAGCAGTGGCACATCCAAATCGTGTTTTAAAGGGGGCAGAGGCAGAACAAGATTCTTTAGATTAAAGTAGAGTTTTGGCAGTGTCCAGCCCAAGACTGCAATGATTTACAGCCGTGAAAATTAGTAGATGAGTTTGGAGTCAACTCCCGAGTTGCTGAGGTGCGTTGCGCTGTTCATCCCAACCGAGAGGCTCAGAGACCTCCAGCTGAGGCACCAAGCCAAAACAAAAAGAACAAACCGACCCCAAATCAAGGGACTAACATTTCTAATTGCTATATAAGCCAGCCTCGTCTATAAAAGAAGAGCTACACAAAACCTGATCCAAATTCTACATCTTCATCAAGTGGCTGATTTATTCATTATTCAGAAGTGGGGAGGCAAGGGCTTCATAACAGCAATAGTCACCTGCTTTTTTTTATTTATTTTATTTATTTCCTTCTTTTTTCTCCCCACATTCTCCAAATACATCTGCTGAGCCCACAGCTGCATGGGTTGCCATCCACAGAAACGCCAGGATTAAGTAATTTGTGAGTGTGGATGATGCTACGATTTGTAATAATTCAACATTAGAGGAGGGGGAAAAAAACCCCAAAACAATGAAGGCATAAAAAGAAAACCAGCAAGCAGAAGTCTTAAATATATCGCATATTTTAAAAGCATCTGTCTGCTGGTCCTTACTGAACCTTTCTGGTCCCCCGTGCCCGTGCTGGAGCCGTGGAGAAGCACAGGGTTTAGCGCAGATAAACCAGCGAGTTGCGAGGCCGGGCGCCTGCTGTGCAGGGACATGATCTGACTGCATCCGTGCTCGCCGGCAGGAGCCATCGATCAATGGTCGTACAAAATCAATGCTGCTGGTTAATGACTTTGGGGTCCTTTGCGAGGGGGAATTTCATTAATGGTTGGTACATTACAACTCCAAACAGCGCAGCCCCGAGATGAAGCGCAGAGCCAGGGAGCAGTCACACATTCGACAGCCTTAATAGTGAAGAAAACCTTCCCACTGCCAGGAACCCACATTTTAGGTTCATCTCCCACATTTTGGGCCCGGAAGGGGCTGCCCCTTCCACAGGCTTCTGTTGCAAGGGACGTGGGGGTCACGGGGTGCCCCAGGACGGGGCCCCATTGGGTGCCCGACAGACAGGGGCTGCTGGGACACCCTCTCCACCCATAAGACCTGTAAGAGGGATCCGAGATGTGGGTCTGCCCTTTGGTTAGCACGTAGAGGGACATGAAAAGATTACATTATTTCACAGCAAGACCTGTAACAACTCCATTGAAAGACATATTTAGCGGACATAAACATAATGAGTTGCCCACGCTTTTGAAATGCACCTGGAAAAACACAGAACCTAGATTAAAAAAAAAAAAAAGGAAAACCTTCCTCCTTTCTCCTCTCCCGTGCTGCGGATTAACCAACAGAGCACGGCAGGGGCCAGCTCCAGGGCATGCTCACAGCTCTGGGTTTGTACCCTTTGCCCACCTCTCCTCCTGCAAGCATGGCTTGAGAGAAACAGCGAGATACGTGATGTGCAGATGACACAAAATCAATATAATCCACCGGTATGGAAGGGGAAAGACAAGGGATATCAGCTGTCACAGAAAGCTTGCAAAAAAGTGTCAAAAAAAAATCTGAGGGTTGGAGAGGAAAGGAATAGGCTTTGGATTGGGAAACACTGCTGAGCTTCTGGGGAGCCAGCTCATGTGTGCTAGAGATGAACTGAATATGTAACTGCAGACGTGAAAATAACACGTTGCTGAATCTAAATATGAACCTTATATCGAAGGACGCAAATGGCCACCGTCAATGGAGAATCACACACGAAGACTACACAGGCGCCACTAAAGCAAACGAGCCTAAGCAATGTTTGTTACAGCACCCAGAGAAAGAGTACAAGCACCTGTGTTACCCTTACAGGAGGTGAAGGTGGGAGGGCTCGTGGTTTGGGCTGACGGGCAGGTTGGGCATGCCACACGGCCACGGGGGTGCAGGGGGACCCCGAGCCACCAAAGGGACAGGGGCTGGAGGCAGCGGGGCTTGCCCATCCCAGCGTGAAGAGGCAACTTGCCACAGCAGCACGTATAGGGATGTCTTGAGACTATACCACTGCTCCCCAGCAAATTCAGTGCCAGTATTTTTCCTCCTCTCTTACCATGCATTTTGCCCTACCGTGCATTTCGCCAGCCGAAACCAAGACACCACATTGCTCTTGAGTTTCAAGGACAGCATGAGCGGCGTAACACAACGGAAACAATTGCGTTCTTCTATAATCCCCCAGTCCAGAATACCAACTGGATAAATTACAGTTCTTATTTCAGTCAAATGGACATTTTAGTTATAGAAGTGAAGATCCATAAACCTACCAGCATACCCTGCTATTTTATTTAGAGCACCTAGAAATTATCATTTCCCATATTTTCATTTCGGAGGCCACAGTGCAATTTATGGCTTGAAAATACACTTATTCGGAGCTCTCTTCTAACAAAACTCTTATTTGACAAGTTGTCCATCAAAAAAATGTTTTCAGCTGCAAAAATGTCATGAGTCACACAGCAACCAAAGATCCTGACCTGTATCTGTTTGTGTCTCAGGCTTGTCAACTATCAACCAGCTCATTCGATGGGCTGTAAAAACGTCATCTCAGGAAAGCAAGTATTTGTCTAGATTGCTTGGAAGAAGAGTTCTTTTTAATCAAGACATAGCATAAAAATGCTTCCTTGCTCCTTCCCATCATAGCTCAGTTTTGATTTTATTCTCTAAAAAATCAGTTGGGATCTAGGCAACGTCAAAATAAACAACTAAACTGAACGTGCAGCAACACATCCCTGGGTAATTTGTTCTGTAAAGGGAAGGGGAAAAAAAAAAAGCCTTTTACATTGGAGTCAAATACACTGATCATAAATTTCCTTAACCTAAGGCTGAGGAAAGACTGGGTGGGATCAGATACAAGAGACCCACTAGAGTTTCGTTTGCCAGAACATCATCTGACAACCCTTAAGAAATACTGACCCCCTATGAGCAGAAAAATAAAGGGCATACAACCTTCAAGTGACTTATCTGAGTTGAAAAAGTAAAAAATAAGGCTTAAGTCAAAAAGTCTGACCTGGATAGAGAAGTACGTCTCCCCAGTTAATTAGGGGTAGGTATAGGTGAGATATTGAGACAATAATCTGGTTTTTAACTGTGGAACTCTGAGGGCTGGTGCTTGTCCCCACATTTTTTATAGTCTAGGTGACAGAAGGAAAAAAAATTAAAATACATATGCACACACACATCCCCGGAACATTCAGATAACCATGAATATCAAATGCTAAACTTCTAAGGCTTAAGACAGCTGTATTTCATAGAAACATAGAATCGTTGAGGTTGGCAAAGCCCTTGAAGCTCCCCCAGCCCAACCGTGCCCCTACCCCTGCCATCCCACCCCCAAACCCTGGCCCCCAGCACCGCCTCTGCCCGGCTGCTAAATCCCCCCAGGGCTGGGGACTCAACCCCTTCCCTGGGCAGCCCCTTCCCATGCCTGACAGCCCCTTGGGGAAGGAATTGTTCCCAATGCCCAACCTCACCCTGCCCTGGCACAGCTTGAGGCCGTTGCCCCTCATCCCATTGCCTGTTACCAGGGAGAAGAGACTGACCGCAACCTTGCTACAGCCTCCTTTCAGATTTCCCTCCTCTTTATCAACCTGGAAGTTTTCAGTGTGAATTTACTTCGTTCCCAGAGGTTTGATGATGAGGATTAGACACAAACCCCCTTTGAAGCTGGTGACAATCTCTGCACCGGCTCGGGAAAATAGGAGAGCAGGTCTATGTCAAAGTCACCATCATGAAAGGTTTCCATTTCTGCATACCGATTGCCTTATCCTTCATTTCTATCGAGTCTGAAAAGAAATGTGAGCAAGAGCGATGGGGGATTAGCTTTACAGACAGGACGTTTCATTTGGTAAGCAACAAACAGCTTCATGTGTGTCTCCGATTGTCAGTTGAGTTGAAGACATTATTAAAGAATTCACAAAATTGAAAAGTCATTGCCTCTGCCAGGCTGGCGCGAAGCGAGCTCGCGGTATCGCGGGTCTCATCAGAGAGATGAGCAGCAGCAGTGGGAGATCACTCAAAATGCTCATTTCTAATCAGCTCCGTAAGACTCATTTGCAGGGGAAATTTTCCATCTTGGTAACCATACAAAATGTCACATCTTTCAGGAGAGCCGTATCAGAATAAAAACAACAAATAAAATGCCAAACTCCGACACCGTAAAAGTTCATTGCAATGAAAGCTGTATTTCATTGCCTCTGAAAGTCACTCTGTACCCAGACCTTCAATTATAATCAGCTACAGACAAAACCAGAGGAACACAGTCAGTGGCTGAGCTGTCGTGGGAACACGCAGAGGTGATCCCAAAGCTCAACATCCAGGTCTGGAGCACAGAAGTCCCAAAGCTAAAGAGTTTTTTTGAGAGTTCTGTCAGCCTAACAGGTTTAAGTTGTTTAGGCTCAATCTCACCTGCAAACACAAGATGACCGGTGTAAGAAGGTTTTGCAAAAGATATAGGATATAAAAGAAGCACTCGGGAAAAATTCATATGGACGACAGGTTGGGTTCCCCAATAAGGGCATAGAGAAATAAGGGCAAAGTAGACTGTGATCAACTAAACCAGCCCAAGGGCAATAGAGAAGAGTGGTTACAGAAGATAAGGAGTCCTGGTCCTGCCGAATGGAAGGCCAAGGAGCCCCTATGTGCCCAGCCAGCCGAATCACACCCATCCTTCCTGCCCCCGGCTACTTGATCGCTCTCATTCAATTAGACCAGCAGAACTGTTTAATCTGGAGCCTGAAAAGATGTGGAAATTAAAACAAACACCAATAAAATGGCTTAATGTTGTGAACATCATCTCAGCAGCCCACAATAAAAAACTTTCTAGAAACAGCTACCAGGGAATCTGAAATGCTTCCTAACAAGATTTATCAAACTGGGGAAAAAATGAGAACTCTAGTTTGGTGAATTGTATCCTCCAACCTTTGATAAGACCATCCTGCTGTTATTTCTCAGTCCAAAAATAAACCTGCAACAGCAGAACATTGCCTCGAAATGAGCAATTGCCATCATGTCATTAGAGTCGTTCAAAGCTATTTATCTCCTGAAACATATAATGAGGAAACTTTGCATTTTGGATCGAAATAGAGAGCTTAGCTACCTGATCGTACACCGCAAAAACCTGCCCTCGCCACAGCCGGTGGAAACTTCGCCCCCAGCTTCAGCAGAGCCATGGCAACAGGCTCCACCGTGGTTTATGGAGACCGAGAGTCATTTGCAAAAGGAAAAAGCCTGAAGGAAATTTTATTTTATTGGCATCTCTTGTCCCTATCCAAGGAAACCTTTATGCTAAAGGTTGAAGCGCTGTTTATAGTTTCCCACAAGTTTACCGAGGATTGATGGGCTCACAGTATTTACATCAACAAAGAAAAAAGCTACTCTACCATTGCATATAAAATTTCACTGAGGACTCATCTTTGCTGATCTTTGTCTTACCCGCCAAGGCAACAACCCAATTAAACACCTTTATTCCCTCTGCAGCGGAGCCGAGCCCCTGTTTCCCAACAAATTTCAAGTGTAGAAGACTAAATTTCTCAGCCCATGTTTTATCATTATAAAAGAGGCAAACAAAGCCGTCCCACGCAGCCGCACGGCTTGCCAACCCCCCCTGCCTATCGCTCCTAGTCAAGCAGCAACCTGGTTTTTGGTTTGGTTTTTTTTTTTTTAAAAAAAGGAAAAAGAGAAAGAAAGAGAATCATGGATCGCAGACAGCAATAAAGCACATTGAAGTCCACTTTTCCTGCGTGCCCAAAGCTGATTTGTGCAGATTTTAAGGCGATGGCTGTTGGCGCCGGGTACGGCTGCGCACACCTGAGCGCCAGCAACGCGGGCGGCCAGCGGAGCATGGGGTGCACCAGCGGCGCCGCCCCAGCCGCTTTGCTCTTCTTCAGAACCAGCGCAGCAAGGGGTTTAACACGCATACGAAAACGCAAGTTAGATAGAAACCAGAGACCTAGCAGCAACCCATCGGCTCACTATAATGTACGCAGAAGCTTTAAGAAAAATAACAAAATTGCAGGCAGCCCCCTGTCGCTGGTGGGGGCTCAGCTGGTTGGCAGCTCGGGGTTTTATCCAGATCCTACCTTCAGCAACCCACCGGAGACAGCGGGGCTGTTGATCACTTCAGCACGGGTAAGCGATACAGGGTTGGTCGTCTGTCCCGGCGCTCACAGCAAACCAACGTGAAGAGTTTCTCTCATGCCTCGTTAAGTAGCTGAACATTTTCAAATTCTAATTACAATTACGCTTCCCTCAAATTAGAGCTAGGTAGAGCCCTGCATGCCTTTCAAGCAGCTGATCAAAGGCTGCCGCTCCTTTTAGAGCTCTGTGCCGTTCGTCGTACGTAAAAGCAAATTTCTCAGACCATTTTCTCTCATGTAAAACCTCATCTCAGCCTGAGTACATCTCCCCTCCCAGGCCTCGACCAGATCTTTATGCCAGTTAGGTTAATCAATAGCTTTTTTTTTTTTTAAACATTCTAAATTATGACTAAAGCCCTTACAGGTCTCTACATTTCGGGGAGGAATTGTCACTGTATTTAACAGTTGTTCACAACCTGGTGCCACCGACGGGCACCCAGCCGCGCATCACGCACAGCCCTGCCCGCAGCCATCGCCGTAACCGCAGGCGTCGCACCGATACACCGGTTTTATTTACTGAGCTATAGGGAGCATCTTCTCCTTTGAACCCCGTAACGCTACTATCCTTACGAGACAGAGTAGATCCAGACCGCGCCACACATTATTTATATCCCTTGCTCCATTCAGAGGGAACAAATACCTTATTCAGCTACAACTTATAGACGTTTAGTGAAAAACGCCCCGTTTTCCTGCCTCGTTAATTTTGAAAGTAAGGATTTATCTCTTTGGTTTAGTCTGTAATGTGTCTGGCTGTGTTTGTTTTATCAGGCTGTACGCGGCGGAGAGCGCCGAGTAAGTACAATTACCCACAGCGCAGGCTGATGATAAACTGCATCCCGTACGCCTCATTCAGACAAAGCCTTTTGGATTTCGGAGCAAGTTTTGACCAAGTAAGGCATCTGAATCCAAACTAAAGCTGAGCTATAAACCCTATGATGGCACCTTCCGATCCCAGGGATTTTCCGGTAATTAAAAGATGACACACCAAGTTAAGTCAACTGCTGATTTATGGGGACTGCTACGTATTTCACCAGGGAAGAGGAGTTCCTCGTGAATAGACCCAACAGTTAAAGCATCAGCACTGGGCGAGCGCTGATGGGTGCAGCCCCCAGGCGCTGGGACCCCGCCAGCCCTCACCCCACATCTCTGCCCCATGGGTCAGGACCAGCTCCCTCAGGGCAGGGCCACGCTTCCATAGATACTGTCTCACCAAGCAGTTAGCACACACCCAGTTTTAAGGAAAGGAGCATCACCTGCCCAAATAAAACCAGAAAAATCCTCAGAAATCAGAGAGATTCCTACAGATGGGCTTCAAGCGTTGCAAGTAAGAACAGCTCAAGCTGAAGGTCTTTTTTTTTTGGCACCTTGACCTCAGCAGATAGGTGTCCGGCTCAGAGGCACACCCGTTCGGCTTGCATGCACACATCTCTAATTGAATCTGTGGGCTGCAGAGAGGAAGCCAACATACATCCCCTAATTGCACTTCCCATTACCGCTGCTGCAATTCTCCCTCTCCTTTCTGGCAGCGCTGCCAAGAGCTGTGTCCACTCCCTGGGATGCTCATTAGCTAAAAGTCTGTGTGCCAAGCACTTGTAGGCTTTTTTTTTTCCCCCCCTTTAATAGCTGAGCCTATGGTTGGTTCCCAGCTGATCACCCAAGTGTCTGCACACTCCGGTCAGCCAAGCAGTCCAGGACTGAGATACCCCCTGACCTGACCTCACGTAGCCACTCCAGCCCCAACAGCATAGGTTTACTGATTCTGCCTACTTCTTAACAAATTTTAACATTGCTAATCCCCCAGAGAATAAGTTCCTGTAAGAGAATCCCATTAACTCCTCCCCAAAACTCTCATAACAAATTCAGATCAGCCTAGAGGGGCGAGAGGCAAAGCATGCTTTAATTACCTGGGAGCAGTGCCTAAAGCAATTTGCCCAAACCTCTCCCACAACAGCAAGGCAGAGCAGCTGAGCCTTCGTCAGGAGCAGTTTAACAAGGCTGGATTGAAATGAGAATGGTGAAGTGCATCACCCCCTTCCCTTTCTAAGCCATATTTTGAAGGGGAAGGAGGAGAGCCAGTTTCTGGAGGATAAGCACAGAAGAGCTTTAGATCAGAATAATCACTTTAAAAAGTGCATGATTTTGCTCCATTAGATACTCATATATGTATCAACGCACGTAAGTGCGATGACCGCACAGAAATACCCCCCTTGTCCACTGGTGCTGGCTGTCCAAGCCACCTCTGGGCGGCGCGATGGGTGCCCAGGACCCCAAGCAAAAAGCCCCCTTCACATGTAATTATTCAGCTCGCCATTTGACACCAGAAGGTAACAACTGGGTTTCTTGTTTATTATACCGGCATGCAATTCCTCCGAAGAAAGCGCAATTACACGGCTGAGGGATGGGTTTGGCCCAGGTAATGGGTGCTGAGATGTCACATCACACCCGATGTGGGGTGCAATGTGAACCAATCAGAACCCAATGGGGCTCTGCAATTTGCCGTTTTGTACTTGCTAAGCCCAGACTTTGTTTTCCCCAGAAACCGAAGCCTGCACAGGCACACCCCTGCTCCTCAAAGCCACCTCCAAAGCCACTTGTGGAAGCTTGGTTCTTTGTTCTGATGCAAGATGAGTGAAAACCATTGCTCTTCATGAGGAAATAGCTCCTACTAATTGGTGCCACCATGCTAAGTTGCTGCTTCATGCAGAGCGTTAACACACAAGAATCCCCTTTAAAACCAGCAAGTTACTGGAGGTGGGGGAGATGGGTAGGACAGGTTGGACTCCCGAGTCCCCATCGGGCTTCCCTGCAAACAGGCTCTGGCTCCTCTGCTGTTAAATATCACCTCTGCTGCCGCCCTCGACATCTCATGGTCAGCTACAGATGCCGCTGCTGAACTTAGTTTTCAGAAAGTGACTTGAGTAAAACCAAATCACAAAAGAAACTGAAGAGAGGAAGATCTGGAAAAGAGATGAAATATTGAAGTCGGAGCAGGTCTGAAGGCAAGGAAGACGTTAAAGTTGCACATCAGGAAGGAAGGCGCTGCATAAAAGCAAGTGACCTATTAAAGCAGAAAAGGCAACGCGCAGCAGATTACAGCATCTTCCCCTCCTGCGTTTTGGGAAGTGCTCAAATCCTGATGTTTATAACTTTCCTTAGAGGGCGATGGGAAAGCCACGTGCAGGTGTGCCAGCAGGGAGGACGCGCCACCCGCCGCGCAGGCATCGCTCCAAACCCTGCAGCCTCCTTAGCAGCACCCCACCAGCCGGAGATTTCCAAGAAATACCCAGCTTCCTCCTACCTGCGAGCAGCTCTGCCAAAAATCAGTCCACAGCTTCTGAAGCAAAAGGGTCAAAGGAAGAGAAAGCACAGAGCAACCCCATTTATTTATTCCGAGAAGTCGCTCAGGACTGGGACAAGCACTCATGAAACGAGGCCCGTGTTGGGTCACGCATCAAGTTCAAATGATGCCAGGTACATCCCTCAAATAAATAAATAAATCAAAATAATAAAATACACGTGCCCTTGCCTCGCAGAAGGATTTATTGGTAGAGTGGTGGTTAAAAAAAGCAAGTAAATAAATATCCTTCTGTTTCAAAACACAATTGGGCTCAGATGAACAGAGTTTGCTCACGATTTTGTCAAAGATCCAAATAAAAGGGCACACACCAGTCTGGTGATGCGGTTAGTGGTTTCCTGAGAGAAGAGTTTGGGGGTTGGCCTACAGTAATGCTTCTAAAAACATTACATGGATGGAAAGTTTACCTTTTGGAATACAATCCGCTGAATTTATTTTAAGTGTTCTCCCAGCATTTCATATTTCAAAAGTCAGAGTTTGGCCACTGGACCGAGTTAGAGTCCTCACCTGAACACTGAGAAACCAGTGAGTGCTTGGATGCGGCAGGGTCTGGTTTTGCCCTGTGGTCTACAGAACCCTTAAAACAGGACACAGGCACCACGGCAAGTCAGCCCGGCCTAACGGGGGCTGCTTGCTCCAGGGAAGGGCCGAGCTGAGCAGTGTAAGGAAAGGATTTAGAGATTTTGAGTTAAGGAGGAGGTAAGTTTTAGATAAATAAGATGAGCAAACACCAAAACTTTCTGCTCTTAATGCCATGTTTAAGTTGGCATTCCTATGGCAAATCTGGATGTATTTGATAATCTCTACATTTTAGACGTCCTCATTTAAATGTATTTTTCACAGAAAAACATCATAGTCCTACAAAAGTGAACTCCATCTGATATTTAAGCTTTCAGTGCTTTGCTGTTGCTTCTCATGTTCTGATAAGTTCTTCTGTTGCCAACAAAGTCCTAATTCATTTAACATCGATGCTAAGAAGTGATCCCTCCCAACAGTACAGCCTCAGGTCTAATAACTCCCAGCAGGAAAAGTTAATTGAACAACCTTCTGGCTGAGACAACATTTGATTTTCCTTTTTTAAAACCCATCAGCATCTGCAGGTGTTTTGGCCACTTTCTGGGAACAAGTAAAGGGAGAAGTGCTTCCATTTCAGAGAGACACATTAGCGCTGATGAAGAACAATTTGTAAAATGGCAAGCTTTTTACAAGGGGGGGAAGTAAGGAAAAGTGTGATAATGAAAGTCTGGTAACCTGTAGGCTGTCCAAATAGACTGAATGTTACAGGTCAAAGGCAGCAAGCTCAATAAAAGCAAAGGAAGAGAGCAGTGGAAGAAATAACAGCGTCTGGAAACGGATGAAGACAAAAATGAAAACTCACTACACAAAGCCACATGGACCTTATTAATCTCTGAAAAATGTGTTATATCTGCTGTATCCTTTATTTGGCATCAGCTCAGAGCTGACAATATCAATTCCACTTGCCAAAAGATAGGCACCCGTATAGGTGATGCCCATGCAGTGACCTAGAAGCAAGGCAACAGATTCAGAGGTGATGATCTGAGGTAGCATAACGAGCAATTAGCCAGTCCAGCAGTGTGCTGCCTGGCACGCTCCTTGCGTATGTTAGCACATGGTAAAAGAGCAATACATGGTTTCTGGAGGATCACAGCTGTGGTTGATCATCGCTCCCAACAGAGAGCAAATAATCTTGATCATTATGCTGAGAAAGTTCAGCTGCAGCAAAATTTAAGAGACACCTTGGAGGTTTCCTATATAGAAGTAGGAGAAACTTTTTCCATTGGGGATGTTAAAAAGATGCAAACTGGAAAGACCTGATACTCTTGTCTCACAGAGGAATTACCTGAGGATCAGTGGTTTACTTTTTCCCCCCCACTTCTTCCCCATCTTGATTTACAGGCTTGGATCACTTAGATCTGAACCCCCCAGAAAATTCCTCTTATTTTTTGGTGACAACACCAGGTAGTCAAGATAGCCTTTGCAAGGAGAATTTCACTTCACGTTATTTGCTGTGTAGGTAAATAAGGTACTTGGGGGTCCCAGCACAACATGCACCACACAGATTGGTCTCTTCCCATCCCTGCTAACAGCCATCCCAGCCGGGATGCGGGGGACCACCCAGCCGATCCCCAGAGCTCCGCATGTCAAACCAGGCACATCCTCAGGGCAGAGGAGCTCCATCCATGCAGGACCATCCGCCTCAAAGTTAATTGTAAAACAGCACAGACCCCTGTGGCATGGTGAGGCTGCAGCCATCACACAGCACGCACGCACCCATACTCGCTCTTCTGGGTACCGGAGGGCTTATCTTAAATATTTAGACTACTCCGTACTCTGCCTTCGGACACAAAATGATAAATGCATGACTTATTCTTGGTATTTATTTTTCATCTGTAAGTATCTTCTGGTTTGTCATAAGATAAATTCCACGTTAGCCTCAAACACATTTCAAAGCTTTGCATCTTCAGGGGAATGTATGAGATTAGGTGTTTTTCCCAGGGAAAACAAAAAAAAGAACCTGCTTAAAAATTCAATTAACTTGTGAAACTCACTGTCATTAGACATGATCAAATCTAAAACTGTGAAGAGATTCAAACAAACGCTTATATAGCCATATGACTAAGAAACGCCTTCTCAAGGTGCATGAAGCACGCAAAACATCCTCCTGTAATTGCAATGCACACATATATGGTGCCAAAGCAGATTTACACAAGTGATCTGGTTTCTGGTATTTTCTAGAGAGCTTTTCTTTGCCAGCCTACACAACCCAAGCCCACAGGGCCCCAGGTGCTCCATGGCCAGGCTCGCTCCCACCCAAATCTTGCTGCTTCCAACAGGGACTTCAAAACACACACTCCGGCAGCACATTATGTCAACTGACCCAATTCTAATAAAAACCTGTTTCAGCCAGAATTCTTATGCCTGCCTCTGGTCTGACATCAAAACAACAGGCTGTTCTTGTCCATGCCTACTTTTTCCTTTGATTCAGATTTGATTTTCTTGCTCACAAGGAGTGCCAAACGGATTCCTGAGAAGATACAAGAGTGCTGCCTACTCCTGGAATAGAAACGTGCAGAGGGGACTGAAGAACGCAGCTTTCCTCCAGGCTTTTAACACAGATAGTTTGTTTCCATGGTCCATTTATCCTTGGGTCTTTCCAGGTACCAAAGTGCCAGCAGACACAGTGAAGGACAGCTCAGCTGAGATCAATTCATTCACAACTTCTGGCATTACACAAAACTTGGGTTATTACAAGAAAGCACAAGAGTAAAAAGCAGCAGTTTCTCTCCTCTAGTACCATCCGCTTTGCAGATGTTAACACCCAGGACTTCAGGGGGAATCCTATTTGAAAACTCAGCAGGTTCTGGCTAAAGCTGTTGGTCCACAAAATTCAGAGTCAAAGCCAAGTTACATCAGGTATAGCCTACGTGTTAGGATGAATTTATACGAGGATCAATTCACTTCCCAACATCTGCACCGCATCCTAGAAGTTTTTGTTGGCAGAATAACAACCTCATCTTCCTCACCTACATCCAGGTGTTTCCCCATGGTCCTCAAAGGGACACCACGGTACCCAGTCCCCAAGAGGACAGATCCAAGAGCTGCACCACGGGCAGAGCAGACAGCAGAAAAACTGGGCAGAGGAGACCAGCCACTAGAGGCAGGACTGGTTAGATGATTTACTTGATTATAAAGATTAAGGCACCCACAGGTTCTCGCCTACCCCATTTTGCTGCCAGCCCCAAGAACAGAGCATGAATCCAGACTCCCCTCGCACACCTCCATCGACAGTTTTCTGGCTTTACAGCTTTCCCAGTCTAGTTCGGAGCAGAGAGTACAGAGGAAGCAAAGCTTCTGGAAGCATTCTTATGATTTAGGCTTCCCTAGAAACCTGGTGTGACTTCATGTGCTCATTAAAATATAAAAATAAAAGATACTTGTTACCCACAAAGACCAAGTAGGTAGATTAAGCACCATGTCCCCTCAGTCATGGAAAATTGACACTGCTAAGGCTCAAAGCATCCATCTCAAATTACTTTGTGAATCATTTTCCCTTCTGGGAAAGAAAAAGCAGAAGCAACTACGCAGCTATTTTCTGTTTCTTTTTTATCATTTCACCATTGCCACCTGCTGTGCAATATTTTATGCTCCATTTCTTCCAGTTAGGCTATTTCTAGGTGAAAAAAGTAATTTATTTTGTTCAGATATCTTGGTTCCAGCTGGGATAGAGTTAATTTTCCTCCTACTAGCTGGTATAGTGCTATACTTTGGATTTAGCATGAGAATGTGGTAACAACTTAGCTGTTGCTGAGCAGGGCTTACACTAAATCAAGGGCTTTTCAGCTTCCCCTGCTCTGCCAGGGGCACAAGGAGCTGGGAGGGGGCACAGCCAAGACAGCTGACTCCGACTGGCCCAAGGGCTATTCCAGACCACATGATGTCATGCCCTGTATAGAAACTGGGAGGAACTGGCTGGGGGGCAGTGATTGCTGCTCGGGATTGCTATCCCCAAACAGTGTCTTTAAAAGACGTGACCAGCCCAGGATGTTTCTGACCCCCCACCAACTGCAGCCGTGGGTTCATTTTCCCTTTTTGGTGGAAGCAGGGCTGGCTGTTGCAAGGCTCTCTCCTGCTGTTACACGGAGCAAAGCTTCAGGGCTGCGCTGACTTTCCTTCATTTCCAGCTCCAGTGATGAATCTGATGCCTGAAGCCTAATTTTCTTCTTTTTTTGGACTCCTACCAAAACAAACCCCAGAAAGCCCATCACTTTCTTTATAACTTCAGAAGAATTATTACAGCAGCTGCTAACTATTCTAGGACACAGACACAGTTCCCCAGAACTACCCATTCATCTTTACAAGAGAAACCTAATGATTTTTTTTTTCCTCCCAAGCAAATATTAGCCTCAAAAATTCAGAAACATATTTTAATCTAACAATAGTACTGTAAACAAGATAAACCCTGCTCATTGTGCTTCACGTTGCTAAAAATAGAGGCTGTAGAGGCACCCTGCCTCTGGGATGACACTATGAGACAAGTCCACTCCCGCTTGCCCAGCTGATGCAGATGCCCCATGCCACTGACAGGATGGGGAGGAAGGGAGTCTCAGCCTCGGCGCGATGTTTTGATGGGGAAGCGATGAACAGTCACTGCTTCTGCAGTCATTTAACTGAATCCCTGGAAGAGGACAGGTTTTCTCTCCACATACTTCATGGTCAAGGACCACGCTGTCAAACATTTGTACATATTTCTCTGGAGACAGTGGTATTCCGAGCAATAAAATACAATTTTACTGAATAATTGCTGATGCTACAACGTTCACTCAAGTTTCTCCAGCTCCTGGCTCTTCCAGGATGCAGTAGTTGACAGTGCAGGAACAGAAGAGTTCGGTGAACAGGGCAAGCAATTTCCAATGCCTTTTTATTGATGCATCTGATGCTCAAAGTAGCCACCATCCCCTTCTGCTTGCACCAGGGAAGGTGCAGGGAGCACCAGGGTCTATGAGTATTTGTTATTACTGCCTAAATAACCATCTTCATGCAGTAGTCAGTATAAACTGGGGTTTTCTAGGCAGGGGTTGGGTAATCCCACAGTATGGCAAGGTTTTGTCTTACCTTTCAGGTACCCAAACAGGCTCTTTAAATCCTAGTTTCCCCAGCTAACCAGAGGGAGAAGTGTTCACACCAACCCTGGCACTCAAAAGGCTGAAAGCAAAGCCCACTGGTTCGCAGTGGACGTGGAAGCAAGGGATCCCTAAACCCCTTCATTTTGGCCCAACTCAGCCAGAACTAGTACAAAAAGACACTGGGAAAGACACATCACCCTCAAGAAAATGCACTTAGGATACAATTAAGGATATGAGTCACACCCAACAAGTGAATTATCTAGCTAAAAACTTTACATTCCTGCCTTAAAACAATTTAGCTCCCAGCAGGTGAGAGCTAACGCTTGAAATCAAACCAGGTGAAGATGAAGGCAGTGGCTGCATTGCCCACCTTCCAAAGTGATAGAGAAATAATAACTTGTGTTAACTCAAGTAGGGTGGAATACATAGAGGAGACAGGATTAGACATACCCAGGTTTTACTGAAGAGAAACTCATCCTCAGGAACCGATATTTTCTGCGATGTGCTTGGTTCCTCCTTCTGCTTGCAACCAAGCAACAACCTCTAATACCCTGGACTAAGTGAAATGTTACAGAGCAAAGCCCCTGTGACCATTTTTTTTTTCTTTTGAACTTTTGCCTCTGAGGAGGATCTTTTCTTTTGCACAATTCCATCATTTTTGCTGTCCTCTGTGACCTGAAAGTTAGCAAAACAAAGTCTTTTACACCTTCCTCTTGCTTTTCTTCGGACTGCTACAAACATTTAAAGGTCACTTATAGCTGTGGTTTAGAAATAACACCGCTCTCCAGCCTTCCCTCCCCTTTGTCATGTGCTTGACATTTCTCAGATGGATTTTGTCTTTTGTGCCCTCTGTTCATCCACTTCTCTGTGTCATCTCCTTCAGGGAGGCAACCCCCGTGTTCAGCCAAAGCCCTGCCCCAGGGGTGCTTGCCGTGATCTTTGCCAGCACCGAAGGAGCAGCTTTGGAGGAGTCAAAGCGTCCCTTTTGCTGAGCCACCAGGCAGCAAAGTACCAAAGAAGCTACAAAACCCTCTTTGAAGGTTATGGAAACACCGTGGGTAGCACACCAGTGGAACTAGAAATAAGCAATGACCCACCAACAGGGCCAGCAGGAAACGTGCAAATGCTTGCTGAGCTCCTGGGGGGGGGTCTTGCAAGATGAACCACAGCTCACCAGCCCCACCAGTGCCTCTGCCCCACCGTTACCCTCCGGCAGGGTCCTGGCCAGCCCTTGGTCTCTCGAACACACAGCAGGCGATTGATCTTCTGGCACCCCCTCAGCTTCCCTCCCAAATTACCCATTTCTGATGGTGCTTTTGCCACAAGTGGGGCATTTGCAGATCTCCATGGGTTCCCCTAGGAATATTCCTCACGTCTCAGGCACACTTTATAAGCAGCCCTGTTCTAGAGACAAACCCAGCCTTTGAGCAAGAATGACATTTCTGACACATTTTGATATATTTTTAAAGGCACTTAGAAGGTTTTATTTTCATTCTTACGTGGAAGGAGAGATTGTAAAGCCTAGGGAGTCACTGGGAAACGGCATCATTGCCCTTCAGCCAAAGCCACATTTTACCCTTACCTGCGGGCACAAAGCACTCGTACAGACCCTTTAACGCCCACCTAGCAGCTCCTGCCACCCACCCCCCACCACCCGCTCTGTTCTTCCATTCCTTGTTTGTGAAGTGTGGTTTCCTTCTGTTACAGGCATAGCAAGGATAAATGCCCAGAGTCCATTTTCTGAGGGAGACCATGGAAGATAACATTGAGAAGCAACTTCTGTGCTGCAGGAACTGGGCTGGCCTGTGTTTTCAGGAACTCAGAAAAAAAAAAAATGTAATTCAATGAATAAACCAAACCCAGGCAGTTTTCCACCACCAACTTTGATTCACAACTCTGATCAAACCACTCAGTCTCGATCTGCCCCAGTTTTCCCCAGACCAAAACAGGCACAGCCAGCTATACTGGGGGGGTTCAGCCTGGAGCAGAGGAGGCTGAGGGGAGCCCTCATCGCTCCCTACAACTGCCTGAGAGGAGGGGGGAGCTGGGGGGGGTCGGGCTCTGCTCCCAGGGCAGGGGCGATGGGACGAGGGGCAACGGCCTCAAGTTGTGCCAGGGCAGGGTGAGGTTGGGCATGGGGAACAATTCCTTCCCCAAAGGGCTGTCAGGCACTGGAAGGGGCTGCCCAGGGAAGGGGTCGAGTCCCCAGCCCTGGGGGGATTTAACAGCCGGGCAGAGGCGGTGCTGAGGGCCAGGGTTTAGTGATGTCTGTGGCTCAAGTGACAGCAATGCCAGCTTTCCTGGGATGGAAAGTGAGAAAGTAACTAGAAGTTGGTGATTTGGATGGAGCAGAACACACCAATCAAATATTCATCCCCCACAACAGCACGCCCAGAACAAATGCTTTCTTTTTCCTAGCCCAGGAAAGAGCACCATGAAGATCAGCTGTGCTGTTTGGCACTGCTGTGTCACCTTCTCCTACTGCCATTTCACACCGCCACCTTACTTCTGGGACACTCGCCTTGGAAAGCAGCACAAGATAGATGGCACAGTCTGCAGGAGTCACGCGTGACCCGAGAAGAGCAGATGGGAGATGGACCCCAGCACCACTGGCCATCAAGCTGTAGGGTTTATGACAACCACAGGACATCAGGCACAGCTTTATGTCCACCAGCTCACCATCCACAGGCCTGAAACCACAAATTTATTCAGGGGTGGGGGTGGAAGGACAGTTCAGAAGCTCTCTGCCTTTTTAGATCCTTGCAGGATTTAAGCAATTTCCACCGAGACCAAGGCAAGCATCCCCTCTTGAGCTCATTTTTAACCAGCTCTGTCAGTACATGCTAACTTGACACTTGTGTTTCTGGACAGCAAGCAGCATCGCAAATTGATGTGAACACAGATTTTTATTTTTTTTAAATAGGAAGCCAATGCAAACGCCACATCTCCAGCAATGAAGGTACCCGGTGCTGAGCAGCCAGCTCACTGCGGCTGGCTCGCTAGCTCTCCACAGCTTCCCTAACACAAAGTAAAAGGGAAAAATCAGTCCAGTTTCACCTTGCAAACTCAAAGCAGAGATATTTAGCACAACCAGATGACATGTGGCGTGGTTTGCCACAGCAGGCTGGAGTCAAGCCCAGCAGCTGGATATTGAAGAGGGGCAAGCTAATTTTACAGACAATAACAAAGCATGTCTTTATGCATGATAAAATGCAATTAAAGCACAAGATGTAATTTTTAGTGCAATAGCTTATTGCTGTAAGGATGAAGAATAAAATTTTACCCCCAATTCCCTGGTTGAACGGTCATTGCTGCAAACAGGTACCCACATGCAATGGGTGCAGATCTCTGCTCCTGTTCTGAGCTTAGCGGCCACGTTAAACTGCCAGGCACTGATGAGAATGCTGCCATAGCAAAGTAAAATTCTACTCTTTACTTCAGATACTTGCAAATTCTGAGGTGATTCTGTTCATTTGATGTAGTAAGATCTCCCACAAATCAAGAATTAGAAGCAGTATTTGTTCTCCCAGGTGTCAACCTGGGGTGAGTTTGTGTCAAGACCCTGATCCACACGGCAGGATACATGGGCAGGACATGCCATGCCTCAGGATCACCTTCAGGAGAACTACCCAAAATGAAGATTGTCCATGTGTTTTTGCTTAAAAAAAAACAATAATCTGATCAATACATCCATGCAAAACCACACATTGCTAGCATATGCAAGGCTGTTCTCGTTATTACAGCTACACATAAGTCATCTCCTCCAGCCCTCCCACATCTCTGGCTGGCAGTAAGGTATTGCCACCCACCAAATCCCTGTTCCTCAGCAATACGGATTTAGAATAACCTGGATAGCAGACCCAGGGGCATATCGAACAATAATAATCAGTAATAACTGCAATAGCAAGGAGGAGAGCTGACCTTTTACAGGGCCGAGTGAAAGAAAAAGCCATGAAGCGACTCTAATGATTCCCAGAAAGTTTAATGGGATTCACATCAGTTCCAATCTGAACAACTGAAACAATGATAATCTGCCTGTGCTGTCCCCCTGAGCAACACATGAAAAATAAGACAGCAACTTACACAAGGCTTTTTTTTGTCTGTATTTCAGCTTCCATGGTGTTATCTTCACTTTACTCAAGAGAGCATCTAGAAAATAACCAATTGCCTATTGCCAACTGCAAATACATAGGTAGGAGTTGCTTCTATACTAGTCAAATTTTCAGCACAACTTTGTAGTAAGGAGATTTTGCAATATTTTGCCTTTATTAAGAAGCAGTTTTCCTTCTACCCCTTTCTTTTCCCCATGCATGCTGAAGACAAGTTGATTGAACATCTTTGACATGCAAATATACTCATCATCTCAAATTTTTTTTTCCATTTCTGGAGTTTATCAAACATTTGGATCAAAACAAAAACATTACAGCTTTTCTTCAAATTTTAATATTCCCATTTGTCCCTAGAGAGGCAGTCCAGCTGCGCAGGCTGTGTCGGGTCTGGAGAAGCAAAGGAACGCTGCACACTTGTGTGCGACTCCTGGGAACAGCAAGAGGATGATCCTCAACCTACCCAACACCTCCTCTTCCAAATCACCTTCTGCATTTTCATCTCAATAATATTGATTCCCCATGGACTACTTGGGAATAGCAGATACTCATTTGCAGAGGAAGATCCCCTTTTTGAACACTGCCCAAGGACCAGATGTGCTGCTGAAGGCAAGAGCAAGCCAGCTCCTCTCCGAGCTCTTACATTGATGTGATCTGTCACTGAAAATCCCTCCAGTTTCATTGTGTACAACCCACAGCCTCTTATGGTATTCTGCCATTCAGCATTAAGTTGCCCACATTCTCCCTCATGGTAAAAAAAAAAAAAAATCAGGAATATCTATATTTTTCTAGGGGAAACTACCAAAAATAAATTACAATGTCCTTCCACATACTGCTGCTAAGGGAATAATGGTCAAGATACGCTTGGGATAAGAAAGGCCAATTAACTCTGCAGACGGCCCCTTCCTTTGATGTTTTCTCCCTCATTAAGGTGTTGAAAATGCTTAATGTTTGCAAAGCACTTGAATTATTACCATTTGTAGACATTAAGCTAAACATGTATGCATTGCTGCAGATCCTAGATTTCCCATCAACTAGCCTGGAGATCTCTAGCCATTCTTCCACACCATAAACAAAGGTACCAGTAGATCCTTTGTTCTAAAGGGCATTTGCATGAAAGCCAGATTCCAGTTAAAGCCTTGATCAGTTCCTTCTCCATTTGAAGTCACAACTCTGTGATGCCACAGCTGGCTACTACAGAAAATAATTCTGTGCCCCAGGCACTGAGCTTGCAGTATACTGGTGGGAAGCATCCAAGAGCAGCAGAGGCTTAAGATCAGTCATACAAATACTATTTAATCTAAAGGCGATGTCAATATGTGGAGGTCCAGGGGATCCAACAGAATCAGAGTTAGTCTTTCCTGATTGTAAAAAGAAAGTAAGTGTTGGAGACCTTCATTTTTTGAAAAGCATTGCTCAGATAAAGCCAGGTCCTCCTCCCCAGATAGAAATCGGAGTATGATCCTGTAAGTCTTACTGCTAGAGGCAGGAAGAGCAACTCGTCGACTGAGGGAGCCAAGTCAGATACCACATTTGCGGAGCAGATTTCAAAGGCCGTTCGCAACCTGCAGACACCCCACGTGTGATGTCAGAGCAGCATCTACGCTCTGTCAGAATTCAAGGCAAGCACGAGGAACTCTCAGAAGGCCTTTTGCTCTGCACAGGGAGGAGCAGCAATGCCACGCTGTCACGGCTGCATCCTCAGGTCTCCCAGCTGAAAGCCCTTGTGTGGTACGGCCAAACGGGTTTTGCTGCCACCACGAAGAGCCAAACACATTATTATAAACCCTATTGGCAGGGAAGTTGGTTGTAACGAGTAAACAAGAAAATAACACCTCTTATTTACAGGAACCTGACACCCCAGAAGGGTACTGGAGAGTCGTAGCTTGTCGAGTGAAGAACATAATGGGCCAGAACTGATAAAAACATCCACGCGTTTGGTTAGAGAAATGTGGAATACCACACCAGTCCTTGCGGAAGGGAGTTTATCTGGACTGGAAGCTCAAGCTGACAATTGAAGCAAGCGCCCTCACCACCAGCCAAAGCATTGGCTACACCTGCATTTCTGGATTTACTATTCTGGTATAGGAATCATTGACCAGACCTCAATCTCTTCCAAGTATGAAGGAGGAAGAGACATGGAAGTTTTGACAAACCTTATGGAATAGGAAAAATCATTTTTGTCAAGCAGAAATGCATCTACCCTATACAGTTAAATTGCTACCTAATAAAAAGTGCTAAAAACTTATTACTTGGCCATGCCGTTATTTAAATAACATTTCTGTAAATGCGAATTGGCAGCACACTCAGACATAAGGTTTTTATTTTTCATGATGACTGTGCATTTCCTAAAAGTTATTTTATACACCCTGGTGAACTGTCTTGCATGAGGACACCCCATTTTGGAGAAGCATGTCCTGAATTAGCCTCCAGTTTTATCTTTTGGAACATCAAATCTTGTTTCTACAGATGCAAGCTATTACAGAGGGGTAACTGTTTGAAGAAAGTCGGCAACAGAACAACAAAGTGGTATTTCATTGCCATTTAAATAGCAGAAATAAAGAGAAACTCTGTGTCAAGAGATCCATCTTGAAGTGTACCTTCACTGAAGACTGATATGCACTTTAAAACAAAATCTTGTCTCATTATAAGCTACACTTAATTGCTACGCATCAATCTTTAAATTACCGCAAATAATTAGAAAGAAATCATACACAGAATCTAAGGAGCACATTGTAAATGCCACGCACATCTTTGCTGTAAAGACAATTAATACTCATGTGTGACCTCAAAACAGCCCAAATCCTCACGCACAGAAATCACGGCATCCGTATGGAATAATGCTGCTCACAATAGCTGAGGGCTGCCGTTAAATGCCGGGAATTGTAGGTTGTATGAGGGCTTTTATCCCTTTTGTGCACCGACTGCCTCAGCCACAAAGCTGTCAGGGGCTGTTTAGATTCAGCTAAGAAAATGCTCCAAACCCAATCCCTTTCCCTGCAGACAGCTCAGACTGAGGGACCGAGGCACTGGTTATCGGGGGCCTGCATCTTCGCTCGGACAATTGAGCCAAGCTGGTTAAGACGCAGCCTTCGATCACAGGATTAGGGCTTTGCTCGCTCGCCTTGGCAGTCAGTTTGTCCCTTACAATGGGGGCTTACAGTAAAGGCTTACAACGAACAGACAGACACGTGGTGTCGAGACATTTTCCAGTTTAAATCCTGATGTTGTTTGTGTCACCGTGCCACATCCCTTTTCTTTACCAAGAATGAAGGACTGCAGGTTGTGACCACCTCTGGGATGGAGCAAGAAACTAGAGCTTTGCTTTGGAGAGGACAGTTTGGGAGCAGAGGTGCAGAAAGGATGGCGGCACAGGCATGCATTTGTGTCTCCTCTGCACGTGTCCCCCCCATATCAGAGCCATCTTCCACCTTCTCATCATGCCATAACCAAGAACCTCTGTGGTCGCTCTAGCTTGAAAAGTTTTTAAACAGCTTCCCATCAGCCACATGACTAGGCAAGAAATGGACTATGGTTTGGGTACGCAGTCACTCCTCTCGCCAAACTGAGCTTGCACAAGAGAAAACACGACTCTTACCCAGACCTTTCCAGGAGGAGGACACACCAAGCAGTATTTGCAGATATGAAGTGTGACCCAGCTGGTTAATGTGCTCCACTTGTAGCTCTGCCAAGTGCCTAAATCCCTTGCTTACTGCAGAAAGTTGCCTCCCAAATACTCAAAGTTTTAAGCTAGCAGAATTTTTTCATCAAGCACATCTCTCAGTGGAGATCATTTATCCCCCCCGGTACACAGAAGCATTCCCTGCTGTGCCATGAAGGAAAAATATTTGCAACAACATTGGGTTTAAGACCACTTGCTATCCACAGACTCGCACAGGAAACCAGTACCAGGCTGCAAACTGCATTCCTTGGACATGTTTGTAGTCGCACGCTGGAAATAACACCTGGGAGTTCCAAGCGTTGGGTAGACAACATTGTTAAACCCCTAGCTCATAGTGCAGGAACATAGTAGATCATTATTTTTCCTGACTCTGGAAATACAGGATTAGCTGTAGTTAGCCAAGATACGTACTGGTAACAGAATAATAAGAAACAATCATGGTAACTCCTGCTGCCTCGCTCCCCACCATGCACACACCCTCATCAGTGTCAGTTCAGCATTCTGTCTCTAGGGGAGGGTATACTCCTAAATTCTACATTCCCAGTAACCCTCAAGTTGTTCACAAATTCAGCTGCTACCCGTCCATCGAACAAGCAAATAAGAGCCTGCTTTAAGGAGCAGAAGCGCTTGAGAACTGCTATGATGAAGCAGAGTGCGGAGAGCTCCTCGCACACCAGGCTCAGGCTCCGTGCTGCTGCCGTGCGAGGTTGAACGCCCAGCTCCCATCTCCAGAGCTGGGCTACCGATCGATAGGAGAACTGTACTGCAGAGCAGCCGATGCCTTGCTTTCAAGGGGGTTGGGATACTCTCACAGACACTGAAGTTGGTTATTGAGGTGTCTTGTTCTTCTATTTCCTAATTACATTTTCTGAAATTTTGCACTCACTTCACAAAGCCTCCTTTAAGCCTTATTTCCTCAGTGATTTGGCATCACCATCGATTCCACAGGAGGGACGGCGACATAAACCAGCAGAATAGACACCAGTCACCTCAGCACCTCCTCATTGCTCCGGAGGTCAGCTGTAAGATTCACCCTCTCGTAACGAGATGAGTTAACAGACTGCTGCAAATGATCTGCTCATTAACAGCTTGTGAGCTTCACACAGAGCATCCACGACGCCTATCTAGGAGGACACCAGCTCTTCCACCTTTATCACCACCAACAATCTTCACATGAATAAATGAAGCCACAGAGTACTTTCATAACATGCAGTAGGGCATTAAGATTTAATGACACTTGCCAACCTCTGCCTTTGTTACCAGAAGGCAGGATACTGCATAATAACAATAAATCATTACCAGTTGTACAGCAGAGTTTATCTTTAATGAGTTTTCTCTGAAATTTGCCATTAACAGGAGCAGATGCAGGTTTTGGTCTGTGAAAGTGCAAGAGAGAAACTCCCATTGCCCACCAGGGATGCTGCAAAAAAAGTAATAAACCCCTGGGTTTGGGGCAAATGTATTCTGATTTCACTAGTTTTTGCAGCTTTCAAGTCACCAACACAATCTTGTTTCACACAGAAAAAGGCTTACAACAAAAACACAACAACATTGAGGCCAAAAGAAACCCCCAGAGATAGACAACACCACCAAATCCCTACTGGACTAGTCAAAAGAAAAATAGCGCTCCAAACTATAATTCTCTTCCTTATTAGACAATCCAAACTCCAAGAGCTGTCCTACCTTGATGGACACCAAGTTAAAAAGTCAGCAAGCCACACAGCAGCGTTGTTTGGGGAAACAGTGTCAGAAAATAAAGGGCACAGCCCAAAAGTCTGAGTACTAACACAAATTCCCCTCCAAACTCTTAATGCCATCTTTCCATCCTGCTTTTCCAATTTTTTTCCTCCAAAGTGGATCACACCCTAAGCTCATGATTTTCCGTATCTCAACATCACCACTGTCCAAGCCCCCCCAAAGACAAAACCAAACCAAACCTGTGCCTCCAGCAGTGCTGCTGTTGAAAGCCAGCTCCAGAAGCCACAGCAGCCTCCTCCATGCCCCCAGCCACTACAACCACCCCAACTTATGGGCAGAAGAGCTACTAACAGGTATAGGTAATGATCACCCCAAGATCCTTCCCACAAAGCTGCACCTGGGAGGGTGATACTAAAAGCACTGCAGCAATTACCCAAGCCTGATAAATAACGCCTGTGTTTCTGCAAAAGGTGCCTTTTGCTGCTCAGACTGGGCTTTCCTACTCAGGATTTGGAAAGCACCTGGGCCTGCATCTCTACCCTCCCAGCTCAAGCACTTGAAAGGACACAACCATCATCATCATCTTATGTCATTCTTCATCTTGAGGTGAAAAAACTCAACCTCCAAGATCCCTGTAACTTCAAATTTGACAAATCCTCATGGTATTTGTGCAGGTGATTAATCATTAGCAAACAACTTGTTAATTACGGTTGCTGATTAAAAGATGTAAACATCAAAGCTGCACCTGCTTTCTAAATTGATCTCTGTTAAAGTGTAAATATTTTATCTATACAAGATGGGAAAACAGAATGTCACCAGTGTTTAATCTGTACCATTCATTACAGATTTATATTAACCTTTAGAAAAGCAGCGACTACATCCCCGCGCTCAAGATGAACTGCTATTAAGGCATGAGTGAATTAAAAACTGAAGGATGGTGCTTTAATAAAGGACAGAAGATGATGATGATACCATTGCAATAATCCTAAGGCTACAGTTAAAATGGGACTTCCCTCCAGTGTCATATTGTTGCGCAGAAATTTTCAATCTAAATAGTAACGTTGTTAGCACACAGGGAAGAAGTTTGGTCAAACTCCCAGGTGACCATTTTAGACCACACCAAAGCAGAAATCCCTTCACTCAGCTGAGTCTAACCCAGCTGAAAAACTTCACAAGCGTAAGACATAAAAGCATGTACTCTGCTCCGGGGAGACCTCCCCTGGAGCCCTGCGTCCAGCTCGGGAGCCCTCAGCACAAGGAGGACATGGACCTGTTGGAGCGGGGCCAGGGGAGGGCTACTAAAATGCTCCGAGGGCTGGAGCCCCTCTGCTCTGAGGCCAGGCTGGGAGAGTTGGGGGTGTTCAGCCTGGAGAAGAGGAGGCTGTGGGCAGAGCTGAGTGTGGCCTTTCAGTACCTAAAGATTTTTAAACTAAACCAGGGTAGGTTTAGACTGGATATGAGAAAGAAATTTTTTACGCTGAGGGTGGTGAAACCCTGGCAGGGGTTGCCCAGAGAGGGGGTGGAGGCCCCATCCCTGGGACCATTCCAGGCCAGGTTGGCCGGGGCTGTGAGCAACCTGATGTGGTTCAAGGTGTCCCTGCTCCTGCAGGGGGGTTGGGCTGGGTGACCTCTGGTGGTCCCTTCCCACCCAAACCATTCTATGATTCTATGAAATAACTGCCTAAAGCCAGGGGATCGTATTAAAATGAGCGAAGCATAAATGCACACAAGCAGCACAGGTCTATTTTCATCCTTTTGTTCCAAGAGTCCACCACCAAACTGATTCCCAAAATAACTGAGGGAAACCAGGGAGGCCAAATAATATTTGCCAAAAAGAAAAACGGAGCACCAGCAGGGTAGGCTATTCCCCGTGCGCCAGTACTCCTACTTGTTAAGTCAAAATTTAACCACAGGCATTAGGACACTTCAAAATCAAACAGAAAGTGTCATTTGTAACATCTGTAAAATGACGCTATTAGCATGAGGTATGGAAAGAGCTGATAAAATGTGTTAGATGCACAATTTCGAGCTTCCATGCGCAAGAGACGCAGATGCACCGCGTCCAGCGTTGGGAATACGCCGTGCACTTGGGCTGTCATCATTTCTCCCTGGGCTACCAGGCGCCATGACAAATGCGACGGATGGAGGGGCTGCAGTTCAAGGCATGTTCACAAACCGGCAAAGTAAAACTAAGTGAAGGACCCGCTTGTGTGTACAGCATTTTGGGATCCGGCGTTGTTCTAATGTAATGCTTCGGTATCCATACAACCAAAGAGATGCAGGACTGAGATAGTAGCGCATAATTGTAATGTCAGAGGCTAAAGATGCCTGAAAACACAGGCTAAAATGAGTACCATTGCCTAGTACATTATCTTCTAAACCCAAAATGACAATAGTTTTCCTGCATAATTGCACTTTTATTGTTTTATTACACTCATTAAGAAGAGCAGCCTTTCTCTCTTTATTCCTTTCTGCCTACTTGTCTCCATCGCTCCTGGCTGCTGGCCGAAATCCCTCATCCAAACTTATCTGCAGGGCAACTGGCAATGGTCTGGAAATAGCTGGCTGGTCCCATGGTGCATCCCTTCCCAGTGCCCAGATGCTAAACCCCGTTCAGAGACGGCTCAGCACGCTCTGAGAGAGGCCTCAGCACTGATTTCCCACGGAGCCCCTTGCTGTAATTGGCACGAGGGGGCCGCTGCTGTGCCAGGAGGAAGGGAAATGGCCCGTGCAAGCCAGAAGGTGGGAGGCTGCAGCCATGGGACTATCATACGCGCAATGCCTTCACCTCTTGCAAGTTTATTTTTGCTTGACAACCCAAACATCAAAATCTGTGCCTGCTAAAGGTTGTTAAATCTCTGGATGTCCCTAAATCCAATGGGTCAGTTCAGTTTGGGACTTTCCTCTTTATTTCTTTTCTTTTGGGGCATATTCCCCCCGGTACGCACCCAAGCAGAGCTGACTCTAGCACACGTGGTAGCAGATGTTGTAGATGGCCTGGTGTTCATGCACTCAACGTGGAGCTAATCTCGGTTAGGATTACAGCATTCTTGCTTCTACAAAGGCAAAATGTAAACGTAACCTTCAAAGATAGGTATATGAAAGGCAAAGCTGACCTGCTGTGCCAGGCTGGTCACCCACCGAGGACAGACGTGACTGTCAAGGGAACAAGCAACACTCACCCTCAAGTCTTTGGATAACATCACAGACTGAAGCCCCCGGTCCTGCAGTCACTGAAGTGGGATCTCAGTCAAAATCAGTGGGGTTTTGCCTGGTTTTGGCAAAATAATCTGATCCTTCATGAAAGGCTACATACCGAAGGGGCAGGAATCACCGCAGGCACTGGTAACCGAAGCTGCAATGCCCTGGCCACTTCGTTAAGCATCATTTTAAATGACACCCAGGCCAAATTCAGATGCACTAATGAACAAATAAATTATTGACACTAAGTGCATGGCTGTACTTGTTCCACTAGTCTTGAGGGCTGAGCTTGCCGGAGGGGATGGAGAATCTCAGTTTGTCTTTTGAGGGCCCGTTATACGAGGCAGAATCCAGTTATTTAAGTGCAGGTCACACTGACGTCGACTGCGCCTGAGGAGTTACCTACAGGTGTGAAGAACCCATGAAGTTACACCCACGGGCTGCCCACTTTTCAAGGCGAAACATGACCTGTTTTCAGAAAGTTCTCCACACCCACAGCACTTTATAAACCATTTCTCATAAAAGGTGGTGGATTTAAACTCCTGATGGTCTCCAAGTTCTTGCATGTTAGTAGGGTTTGAAGAATGAATGGCAGAAAGAACAGACTGTGGAAGCTGGATATAAGATACTGAGGTGAGGCATGCTGAGAATGAAAAATATTAGACATTTTTGGTAGAGTTAGGATCTAAAAGATAGGGTAAACCTCCTAGAAGTAGTAAGTTTGACAGAAAACAACAGAAGGGTTGTTAAAATCACTCCTTAACTGCACCCTGCCCACCTGCTTCTTTGGAAGCTTTGGGTTTATATCCATCACCTATTCCGTACCAAAGTCTGGTACCTGCAGCTCACATGGAGCACCCAAACAAGGGTTAACAAAGCTAAGCTCAGGGGCTGCGGACAGTACAGGCCACCGGGGAAGAGACAGCCACCTATGGTCACAGCTCCTGGCTCAGAGGTATACGTATATATGCCCTGGGGTCACAAGAACCCCCCGCAACGCTCCAGGCATGGGGCAGAGGGGCTGGAAAGCTGCCCGGCGGAAAAGGCCCTGGGGGGGTTGGTTGAGAGGGGGCTGAATGTGAGCCAGCAGGGTGCCCAGGTGGCCAAGAGGGCCAGCGGCATCCTGGCTTGGATCAGGGCTGGGGTGGCCAGCAGGAGCAGGGCAGGGACCGTGCCCCTGTGCTGGGCACTGGGGGGGCCGCCCCTCGACTGCTGGGGTCAGGGTTGGGCCCCTCAGTCCAAGGAACAATTCCTTCCCCAAAGGGCTGTCAGGCACTGGAAGGGGCTACCCAGGGAAGGGGTCGAGTCCCCACCCCTGGGGGGATTTAACAGCCGGGCAGAGGCGGTGCTGAGGGCCAGGGTTTGGGGGTGGGATGGCAGGGGTAGGGGAACAGTTGGGCTGGGGGAGCTTAAAGGGCTTTCCCAACCCCAACGATTCTCTCTCTCTATATATATATCTATCTCCTCCTCAGAGGTCTGGCTGCAGCTGGGGACATGATGTGACACCCACCCAGCTGTACAATCCATGGATCCATACAGAAATTTGCCTTTAGGAATGGGACTGGGTCTGCCATGCCTGTGCTAGGAGGCAGGAGCCGGAGGTGGAAGCCCAAGAGAAAAGCTGCACAAAAACTTTGCTGGGCAAAGGAGGTTTGTAGCCCATTTGTAGCCCTCTGCTTGGGCAGGAGCCGTGGGAGCCAGCACAAACCAACCTGCACAAACCGAGGGTCGTGACAGATCCCCAAGCAACCCCGGCAGTAATCTCACCTCCTGCAGGAGCCAGCGGCTCATTCGGCTCCAGCACACAGGTTAACAGCCAGCAAAAGGAGAAAATGTTACCCAAGAACTTGATGACATTTTCTTTGTTTTTAAAGCGACGTGGGATTTTTGAAGTGGTGTCTAGAAAACTAAATTGCACCAGATCATTCCAGCTGGTAATAAATTAACGGCTCAGAAAAGACAGAGCAACAGCAGCTGAAAAGGGAGTAACTGCCACATTTTGTTGTCTTTTTTAACATTTTAATTTCTGCAGGTTATGATTTTGCTAGCAGTTGCTCAGATACTGCAATCTTTCCAGTGATTAACCGTTTTCCTCCCTATTCTGCTCAGTACCTGACCAACAAGCCTGGCTAAATCTTCACTTAGCATCAGCTTCACCCAGAAGAGGGGCAACTCATCCCTGAGCAGATGTCAAAGTGGTTTTGACTCAACACCGTTAACATAATCAATCCCAGATTTGGAAGTCCTAGATATAAAAAAAAACCCAACCCTGGCCCGGAGTTACCTTCCCGAGAGGGTATCCCTGGCTGGTGTAAATTGGCATCCCTTTACGCCGACCCACGGCAGCACCGGGTACATGGCTCTGCGCTGGTCCAACCCAGATAGAGAGGCTTTCTTTAGGGCCTGGATTATTTTATATCTTAATATTTTCTCCTAGGTTACTTTATATCTTTATTACTGACTTTGTTAGGTTTATTTGTGGGCGAAGGCATTTACAAGAGGGAGATGTGAGTAACTTAACAGCTGCCTGTCACCAAGAGCCCAGAAGGACATGAGTCTATATACAGAGCTGAATGTTAGTACTTATCGTATTATCGGGAACAAACAAAGCAGAGGTGATTCCCATGTGATAGGAAAATACAGCCTCTAGAAGGAAGGCTCGTTAGTAAAGCGTAGTGAAACTTGGGGAATGCTGAAAGACCGCTCGTGAGAACGCTGGCTGCGGTGGGATTCTCGTTCGTGGTGCGGCTGCAAGCCCAGACCTCTGTCTCCCTGGTCCCGAGTGCTGCAAGAAGCAGTGTCTCCCTAAATCAGCTCGTGAGCGCCCCGATAACCAACAGACGCCTCGCAAAAAATTCAATTCTTATAAAATACTGCCCCGTATCCAAGAAAAACATGGAAACCAATAGCACCGGGTATTGAAAGGTCAATGTTGACTCTTAACACTTCTCACCGCAGGGTCCCAAGGTGCTGCGCAGGGTAACTGGGTGCCGGTACTGCCCTGCCGCACGGAGTGGGGAGCAGGAGCGGGGGCAAGCGGCCGTGCCTAGATGCTGCAGCGACCCAGCAGGGCCGCTGAAAGGCTCCTCTGGCTCCCAGCCAGGGTACTGTGCCCTAATACGCCTGGCCGTGCGATATGATATTTGAAAAGAGTCGCTCCAGCGTGCCGGAGAGGAGGGAAGCTGATATTAAGGACATCAGTCAGGAAAGCAGCAATACATTATTCAAACAGTTCCTTGAGCATTCAGATTGCTGCTAGATGCCAAGGCAGCTTCTCCAGGTTCTGTTCTTTCAGTGCAGGATGAGAGCTGCAAAAGAGAAAAAAAAAAAAAAAAAAAAAAAAAAAAAAAAAAAAAAAAAAAAAAAAAAAAAAAAAAAAAAAAAAAAAAAAAGAATCAATAATCCAAAGGTATGCTCTCTGCTATTAGAATGAGAAATCAGAATATTCAGAAAACAAAACTCCTAAGTCATTTCATGCCCTTTTGTTAAGTTTTGTCTTAGATTTCAAGCTCCCAGTGCCTGCAAATGGCACACAGCTTCCCCAAGAACTCAATAATTCATTAAGAACTGTTTTGGACTTTGATCAAGACTAGTAATTCATATTTGATAGCCCAAAGCCCACAGAGACAGTCCTCAAGAAACACAGGCAGGCAGAACTACAAGGCAGTGTCAAATCCCGACTTCTTTAATAACTAATTGAAAATAATAGCGTTTTTGTAGTGATGTCAACACGTTCAAAGCTTTCCAGTTGGGTGCGAAAGAAGACAAAATGAAACCCAAACCAAATAGCTCGTTAAAAGCCAGCAGTGAAAAAAACTCCAGATGGAAAATAAGTAGTCGTAAGCTGATCCGAACCGTAAAGCTACTTTCCGGGATCATGGATATTCTTACATAAATCAGGCAGAACTTGCTCAGCAAATGGTTTTCCTGGCTTTGTTTGCACGGGCTGCCGAAGCCAAACCGTGAATTTGCCTTCCTCCCACCCGGCTCCTGACACAGACCCTGCGGCTGATGTCCCCATCGTGGCAGGCTTCAGGCACGGCTTCCCAGTTAGGCAGTTTGCCTACTGGGAACTCTTCCATCGCTGGGAACTGGGCCCTGGGATAGGGACGAACACCCGGTGCCGTACCTGGTTCAGCAGCTGTGCTGTGCCGTGCCGTGCCATGCTGTGCCATGCAACGCCATGCTGTGCCGTGCCGTGCCAGGGTGCCACAGGGTGGGTTTCCATCAGCTCCGCTCCCCGTGGTTTACAAGAGCTGCATGAGAACACGACCCAGGCAGCAGGTCAGATTCACCAGGCTATTAGACATCCATTGATTGCAAAGACATTTAAATTTTCCCATCTGAGGGCAGAACTTAACCCAAACTCTCATATTAATGCAGCTAGATTGTACATCACAACATATTTACATATACCATCTATATTTTGCCCTCCCATATAAACGTATATTCACGTAACTGCGTATTAAATCGTTCATTACAAAGCTGAAAGTTTTTAAAGGTACAAACACGTGCCTATGATTAACTGCAGCATTTGTTTTCACCATGAAGTCATCTGGCAACGTGAACAAGAACCAGGCTGTATAAAGGCACACGGGAACACATTAGTCCCACAAATAATAAGAGATAACGATAATGGTGCTCTGAATGGAAATGGTTGTGAAACCAGGGCAAGCACTTAGGTAATTTCAAGCCAGACAAATATCCTGCCTACACGAAGGTATTTTCACAGCCAAATATTAATTGAATCAGTCAGCCAACAGAGAGTGGCCTAAAATATTTGTTCTGCCAGGTTTTGAGGTCTGTAGTTTCTGACACAGCTCTTCAGACCCGAAGACCGGGTAGAGCAGGATCCCGCACCGCTGCAGGCAGCGAGGAGTGGCAGGGGGAGCAAAGCCGGGAGGCTGACGGTGGGTCAAAGCCATGAGCCAGCACCACCTTGCAGCGGGAATTGCACTTTTCCCCTGTTAGGGTTTTTTTACTTCTTGGTTTCTTTTTGTCCTGGAAATGCCGGCATGGCACGCTGCGGCTGCTGGGAGATGGCTGAAGACGTGCATTAAATGCTCTGGGAATAAACGAAAGAAAAGGCTGTCATCAAACAATTTGTATTTCGAGGCAGGTTAGGCATGGCCCAAGGAGCAGCTCCTTTTTGTGTTTAAAAGGCTTGGATTTCTCCTCTTTCTGAGTGAGATGTGGTTATGCGTAATGCCCCTCCCTCTCCCGACAGGGGATAAGCTTGCCCCCCCCCCAGAAGAGCAATGGCTTTTTTTTTTCACTCCGAGTGGAACAGAGATTCCCACAGAAAACAGTTTTGCTGTCACCAAGGGGTTTCTCTGCTGCTGCTTCCCAACACACAGCAAGCCCAGCAGCGTGCTTGCAGGGAACGGGCAGGGAGCGCTCCCCGGGCTGGCGGACGGCAGGAAGAAATCGCAGGGAAGGAAATCCCAGCCCAGCCACCCCCCAGCCCCGTTTCTTCCAATTCCCATTAGCTGAGCTGGCTTTGCTCCGAGCCAAACGCCACGCAACCGGGACCCAGGCTCCTGCCCTACGAGGTTCAGTGGTTTGGGTGCTGAAGCGGTTTCAAGGCATTTTTGTTACGTGCACAAGGTCTTTAGCCGCGTTTTCACTGGGATTTGGGAAAAGGCAAGTTGGCACGCTCGGAAAGCCAGACTGTGGTGACAGTTGTGGAAGCTGTTGCCTGCTGCAGGCAGGTTTTTCGGCACAAAGTCTCGGAGGCGGGGGTCTGAGGCGTGCGGGGAAGGCAGCCTGGCCGCCTGGGCAGCTGGCCCCGCACCGCCGGGGCTGCCGAGAGATCGCGTTGGGGTGCACGAGAGAGCACAGAAACCACCCGCGTGGGAGAAGACTGAACAAACCCGGCGGGCTATGCTGAGAGCGACCGTCAGGAACTAACTAAGTCTTTAAAATCATACCCGTGCCGTGCTTTTCCCCGTGCACGCTCCGAGGAAGGCACGCGCAGCTACGGAGCGCTAATCCTCCCGCGAGCGCAGCGCCGCGGTGTGCGCTCAGCCCTCCGCTGGCCGTTCATCGGAGAGGGAGCATTGCACGGGATGTCATTTCCCGTTGTCCTCCTCCGAAGTCGGGATGCAGACAAAGAGCCCCAACCCCCCCCCTTCCGCCAGGCACAGCCCCCAGAGCTTGATCCTCACCTCGCCTAAGGGCAGGCAGCTGCCAGCACCCCATGGGCTTCTCTCTCATGGGCCGTGGCATCAACATCTGGCAGCAGCAGCAATCTCTGCCCGGGCAAGGCGAGTCCTCGGCCGTGGCAGATGCCGCACATCGGGTGATGATTCATTCTGTTGCCCTGGGACACACAAGGACACAGGGAACATGGGATGAGGGGAGCGCATACAAACTTCCGTAGAGAGGGAAAAAGGACCAAGGAGACAAAAAGCGAACCCATGGACACCAGCAAAGACCTTCATTTGGGAAACACCCTCCTGAGGACCAAAGAGCACCAGCTTTGCCACCCGCTCCCCAGGCAATGCTGTTTGGGGCCAGGGTGGCTGGAGCCTGCTCCATGCCCAGGATCTGACCCCACAGTGAGCACTGTGATGGACAAACAGCCATTACCACCACCACCACCACCTGAAGGAGAATTCAATACAGGCAGCACATGCCAGTGTGATCACCCTTGTGAACCGGGTCCTGCCAGGGACCTGGTGTGTAAGGGCATTAGTCTGCTGAACGTCAAGCACCATCAAGGGCTGTATGAGCTCAGAGCAGTCTGGGTACGTACGATGGAAGAACCTGGAGTGCCCAAAGATGGGGTTTTTTTGGAAATCTGTTTATGGCATCTATGCACTGTCAGCCAAGTTTCTTGGGTCACTCTCCTGAATTCAGCCGCGTAACCTACAGCCAAATTGCACTTTCTGGAGCTCATTCCAAGAGTTTCCAATCAGTGAAAAATTTAAACTCCGTGTGGAAAAGCCTGGGATAAACAATAAGGTCACATCACTGGTGGTTTTTTGCTTTCTTGTCATTGTAATCAAAAGCAGCATTAAAGCTCTCCCATAAATGGGGTCTCCAGGTACAGTATTTTATATCCCCCAAAGATAGTGGAAGCGCTGGTGATGGACCAGCAGGAGGAGAGCGGCCGTGCACTCAGCGGTCCCGGGTACCACACAGGGATGCGCTGAGCTCCAGTTCTTTGGCTTTATTCTCCCACACCTGCGTATCTGCACGCTGCGCAAGTCCTACCTAATAAACCCGGCACCTGACACCATTTTAATTAATTTCCTTGCTCATAAAGCTGACAGCGTGGCTCTAACTGTGTGTTCATATTAGGCTGTGCGTGACAACTGAAGCTGAATAAGCAGCAAGAGCAGAGGGAACCACAACTCGTGGTGCACCAGATGCTCTGCTGGCTGCATCTCCGGACCGCTTTGACCTGAAGCCTAGCAAAGTGACAAGGAATCCATCCCCAACAGCACAATTGTCCTTGAAGACGTGGCTTGCTGCTACTGCTCTAAATTAGGACACAATTCACTGATAAATGATGCACAGTAGCAGACGCTATGATCCACGGCACCACTCTTCAGACAACTCAGCTGCTCTGGATGTGAACTGTTAAACACAGGCGATGGAGAAGCTGTTTCATTCGATAGATAATCTTCAAATAAAGCCCAGATTTGATCGAGAGAGTGCTCTCACTTTGTAGCATAGGCTCCTAATTTGCAGATAAACCACTTTTGGGGGGATATTCATCAGCAAACGGATTAACTCTCCATTTGTCCCTATAACCACTTGCAGTTCTGACTGAATCACCAACAGGTTTAAGAACAGCATGAGCAAAAAATCTCCAGGCCATACATTGCAATGAGGGAGCCAACGGGAGGTTACTCACCTACCGTCTCTGCTGAGGATCATGCAGAGGGTCTTTCTGACAGCTTGGAAGAAGATGAAAAGGAAAAAATATGCAAGGGGGGAAGGGAAAATAAACCTCTCCTTGAAAAATGTTTTGTAAGGAAGGGGATGGGCTGAGTTCTTTTGCTAGGACCCTGTGTCCAAACCCTTACTCACCCATGTGCACTGAGCTACTCCAACAAGCAAGGATGGCAGAAACAGAGACACGTGGACCCAAGTCCGTAGGAATCAATAATACTCAGAGATTTGAGCCCAGCTCTCCCAACGTCTGTCACCTCCAGGCTGCAAGCTGCTCTTCGCAAGTCCAGTCAGATGAAACAGTCCCAGCGAGGAAAGGCGGCCACCCTGCCACCGAATTCTCTGGGACATGGGAATTCCTGCATTTCCATCTACCACAAGTCAAGCTGAGTGAAGTTCTGGGAATCTCCACTCTGCTCCTCCTCCCCACGGCCGTAACAGATCTCCCCGTTGCTGTCGGTTGTTTGTACAGGCGGTCCGTGGTCTGCGCCGAGGGGCTGCTCCAAGTCCTCAGGCCAGCTCCAAAGGTCTGCAGATGTAGTCCTCAAGCACCAGCAGCCTCAGAGGCAACAGAAGGCACCTAAAGAGTTCTGAAACGTGATCAACTTCACGCCTTAAGTAATTGCAACGACGGTTACATTTTATTTGTTAGAGAACAAGTCTAGGAGGAAATTTAAAATCCATTTTCATTTAAAAATTATTCATTTCCACCACAAATTCTGTTTATGAGTTAAATTCTGAGGCAACTGAAACCCAGCAAGTAATTCTCACCGAGCTATCTAGGCGTGAAAAAACCATCGGCAGCATTTTCCCCAGAAAAGTCCTTTCTTTTTGTATCGAAAAGCCTGATGCAGTCTGCTTCTGGTGTCTAATTAAAAAGGGCCACTTCCCTCTGCCTTCATCAATGTTTGAGACACCATTTCAATGTCAGCCCAGGTTATTGAACTGGACAGTATGAGACGTGCAGGAGATGCCCACAGTGATGGGAGAACGATCCCCATCTCAAAGGAACTCACTCCAACTGTTAACGGATTTTTTAGCTGATTTGGAAACATAAAATCCGGCAGTGCTTCGGTAAAATCAAAGCTCTGCTTTTACTGATGATCAGCCATTGCTTTTAAAGAAACTGCATTTCAGGTGGACAGCACGGCAAAGTTTGCCACCAGTCTTTTCACTTCCTCATCTTCTGCTTTTGGTTTTCTTCTGCTACTTAGCAAATATATTTTATGTTTTATGATACAATTGACTGTCCTAATGGCATTTTCCTTTTGGCTTTTTAATTTCTTTTTGGTTAGATTCTACTGAAGAAATTCCACGAAGATTAACAGCAAATTTTATAAGAAGAATTACATTTTAGGGCCTTTATAACCGAAATAGGTAAAATTAAAAAAAGCACAGATGTAGGTTTCTTGCTGTCAGACTGCTTGGGTCTTTTGCGGGGTTTTTAGCTCGAATCGCAGGGATAGCAATCGCGACAAGCATGCCTGTCCAGACACAGTCGGCTTTGAACTGATCAAGAGACACAATGGTTCCTACCGGTACGTGCTGTTGACCTCACATCTTTCACGTGTGACTTACACTTCTGGAAAACAGGCCAGTGCTTTATCACTCGAGTAGACAAAGTGGATTTGGGTATACACCTCATGAAATTCTGCTTAGGAAATAACACTGACCAGATGCCAAAAGACATAAAAAGGTGAGTATCTGAATAAAAAAATGCTGATCCGCAAGATAACGCATTCCTAAGTATAAATCATGACTGTTAATCCAGCAAAAACAGGAGACTTAAAGGGGAAGCATTATTAAAAAGGTGGCTATCAGTCCTTATGTGTCTCCGTTAGCATGATAAACAGTTTTATTGTCTCCTGAGCCTACCTAATTGCAACTGGAAGATTGTTGCCATGGATGCTGCTAAGGAACGCAGATTGCTAGTCTCTATTTTTTTAATCTGTTCCAGTAGTTCTCGGTACGGTAGGAGCAGAAGCGCCACTGGAATTGAGATAAAAACGAGCAGTTTGCTGGCAGATGAGACTCAGCAGCTTTGCAGCCGGACCAAAGCAGAATACGATCGTTCCACACCGCTTGCAAACCCTTCTGTAATACCTCGGCTGCTCAATCCACAAGCGATGCTGCAGGGAAGGGAAAGGAGCTTTGCTGAGCGCGTGAGGTGTCCTGCCTTCGCTCGACGGCAGCGGCTGCCGGCACGGGGCAGCCCTCCCATTGCACCACGCTCTGGCACCGGCCCACCAAATCTGGGCCGAGCGGCAGCGGGCAAGAGTCGGGACACAAGCCAAAAGGCGTATTTAGCAAAATCACCACGGGTTCAGCTCTTGAATGGAAGCCCAGCGCCGGCGAGCGGCCGCAGTCTGCACTTTCAGTGGAGCTATTGCTCCATCGCCGCGCGTGCCGCTGCCCCCAGTAACCAACTGGCCAGCAAACCAGCAACAGGCTTAGCAAAAGTAAGGCTACTATCTACACTGGGAATGAAAGAGAGAGGGGAAGAAAGGCAGAGAAAAGGGCCTTTTCATATTTTGCTTCACCCCCTGCTTTTTATACTCCTCCCACAAACTGTTTCCCTTTCCATATGCTGCACAGAGCTCCCCAAAGCAGAGTTTCAAAAGGTTCCTCAGAAATCAGGTTATGGCCACAATAACCAGACACCCCGCTCCCTCTCGTTCCTCTTTTACAGGTTCCCAAAGAAGAAAACCTGTTTGCCTTGGCACGCCAAGGAATGCAGGTGGCTTGGTTCCACTGCAAGACGATGTTTTTAATCTCAGTTACAAAATCTATCACTGTTACCACGTTCAGGACCAAAGAGAAACCAAATAAAACGTGAATGACACCGTATTTGCAGAGAGCTTTGAAGACGTTGTTACGTGCAGAGCAGCCTTCGGGAAATCATTTAATACCTAAGTATAATTTCAACACAAAGTACTAGTTCATGTTATTTTACAAGCACCCGTACTAGAATTTATTAAATGCCAATGGCACAGGTGAATCGCTTTTTCACATTAAAAAAATGGTAATATATTTAGATAAAAGCCCAGAACAATAGAAGCTTCTATTTATTTATATCAAAAGCCTAAAAGACTCAGCAAATTGCATTTTAACCACTGAGACAGATAGTTTTAAAGTAATTTCAGATTAATAATAGAATTCTGTCTTAGCTGTCATTAAAAAGATAAGTATTTTAGTAGGGCTTTTTAAACTTCTTTTTACTCACAATTTCAGTCCCTGTCTTCGATAAAATAAAAAAAAAACCCACAAAGTGAGCATCACTGTAGGCTGCAGGTGAAGGCGCACACCCTCTTTACACAGCTTTCCCCACTACTGCCCACCAAATAAGTAAAATAGTAGGAAAATGAATGTTGTGACGCCAAGACTGTCTCGAGGTCCTAATGCGACCGAAGTCAGCATTGACAAAAGGCTATTTGGTCATATACGTAGATATGAACTTGGCTTAGCAGCCTATAGTTGATACAATAAAATCTGGCAATAGAACTGTACGTTGTAGTCGAGCAAGGAAATGTAAAGGCTAAAGCTCTCTGGGAAAAGGATTCTAGTGAAGCTGGGGCTCCCCTAGCCTGTATTCACCCCCTCGCCACGGCAGCCCCCCGGTGACTGCAGGGCTATCGGCAGCAGCGCATCTACAGCTGGCATTGGGAGCACCCTCAGAGCAATGATGGGGAGGCCCATTGCTCACAGCAACAACGAGAGCGAAAAAGAAAACGTATAGCATAACCAGCATCGGCAAAACACAACCTAGCGCTAGCTTCTTCAGTGCAAGGCTGAACTGGGCCATTGCACTTCTTGCAGTGCTGCTAATCCTGTCGTTGAGTGCCTAACGCCAAGGGTGGCTCCAGTAGAATCACAGAATGGTTGAGGTTGGGAAAGCCCTTTAAGCTCCCCCAGCCCA
>JAKFQP010000635.1:100237-130250 GCA_023375905.1 Nycticorax nycticorax
GGGGTTGATCAAGTTGTCTTGTTTTAGCTGGATGCTGCTGAAACACCTCGCCACCCTTAGCTCCTCTTCCTAATCAGGTCTTGCTTTTAAATTAGCGAAAGAAGCTAGAGTAACAATTTTTCTCCCCTATCTCCGTTACAAGATACATAAACCAACTCCTCAAGGACAACATCACTCTGAAATGTCAATTTTTTCCACACACAAAGCCAACATGGGCACTCGTCCGGTGTCCTTGGACTGAACCGTTCTCCCTCAAAATCACAGCAGCTCCCTAACTCCAAGATGTATACTTATAACTCTTGCAATTTTCTTATATTAATATTTCACCAGTAAAGAAATGGTCCTCCGGCGTAAAGTTTGATGCCATTTCACATATTCATGGCAGCAGTGGCCGGAAACCTGCATATATAAGTGCTGCAGCCTCAACTGCTTTTCCAGTTGCTTTTATTCTTTCTCAGAAAAGCCCTTGCCCATGTCCATTATAATCCAAGGCAGCGAGCAGAGACTCCAGATGCAACATCCCTGAACATCGTGCTTTCATGATAACCATTTTACCTTTCCTGTCTCTTCTCCATCTTCTTCCTTTGGTTACTCCGCTCGGTTTTGTTTTGCCTCCCGTAACCCTTTCCCCGACTCTAGCACAGGCCAAGTGCCAGAAGGGGAGGAATGATGGGATCAAAAGCTCAGTCTGGATTTCCAAAGCCACTCTCGCATCTACAGGATGTGTGAGCATCTGAATAATTCATTGCTTAGGATATTATAACACTGGTTTTGTAGGTCATGGTTTTCAGCGACAGACGTTTAGCATACACCAACTGTTTTAAATTGCTACATAGAGCAAAATTTAATCCAAATCTGTGAATTATTTCCAAAAGCTAAAAATAAACTCAGAAAAATCCCCAGTGGATGCTATGCGTGCTCTGGGAAGTGGAAAGAACCATTTCACATACACTATAATAAAGAAATAGCGAAGCATCTACAAACATGGAAGGCATTTCATACACTTCCAGGGGGACGACATTGCATGGGAATACTAGGGCTGAAAGATCACGCTCTAATCCACAAATGAGCGAAAAAGAAGCCAGGAGGGAAAACATCACCTGAGCATGACTGCATTACTCCCGATGCTCTTCCGGTGACATGGAGTCGGGCCATATTGTCTAGGCTGTACTCTTACCTAGAAAGTTGGACCAGATGATCTTTGAGGTCCCTTCCAACCTGGGATTCTGCGATTCTATGAATTTCTTTGTCACGCCCTTCTAGAAAGCTAGGTGGCGAGAGAAATCTTAAGGCTATAGAGAAAAATCTGTCTCTGCTCAGGAAGAAGGGTGCCAAGGTCTGTGGCAGAGATGGGCTTTCCCTAGCAAAGGCATCCACAGACCACACAGCACCCTCTGACTCGCACGGTAAAAGGGGCCAAGCACACTACTTGTGTACTTCAAGACAAGCAGATGGAAAAACACAGCGCAGAGTGCACACACGTGGAGGAGGTTAGTCCCCGTTCCTCGTGGGAGCACCGCTCCCTACGTCCCCACAGCAGCTCGGGTCTTGCGGGACTCTGCTCTGGCAACAGTCCTGCTAAGTTCTAAAATGCATTTGATTTAACAGAAACATTTTCTGAAACAATTGAACCAGGCCCTGGAAAAATCAAATTGACTTTAAAAACGTATTTATTTCTAATTCTTCAGATTAGCAGTTGTTTGAGAGAGACCTGAGACAGGAGCAGCAGTTTGTTTTCCCACCCATGACATCGACAGCTGGAGGAGGAACAGAACAGACCTTGTATAACAAGCATAAAAAGTTGGCATAAGATTTCACAGACATCATGTGTATTAATAAAAAATGTATTTTTATACATTTTTAATTTGAGCTGTCAGTCATAAAACACCTGCTGCGATTACGGCTGCTTTTTATTCACCTCTTTGAAGAAACCTTTGCTGGACGCATTTTCAGTTACCCTGTAAAGCACAGAGTGGAACTCAGATGACAACCTGAGCGCCAAAGCCAGCAGCCAGGATAAATGACTGCAACACCTTTCTCAGCAGGATCTGGTGCAAGGGAAAGGTACCACGACCTGGCCGCCAGCCTCATTCAAAGAAAGCTCAGCCCTTCAGCCAGCTTCTGATCAGGACAACTGCGATCATAGAATCATAGAATGGTTTGGGTGGGAAGGGACCCCCAGAGGTCACCCAGCCCAACCCCCCTGCAGGAGCAGGGACACCTTGAACCACATCAGGTTGCTCACAGCCCCGTCCAACCTGGCCTGGAATGGTCCCAGGGATGGGGCCTCCACCCCCTCTCTGGGCAACCCCTGCCAGGGTTTCATCACCCTCACTGGAAAGAATTTCTGCCTTAGATCCAGTCTAAACCTCCCCTGCTTCAGTTTAAACCCATCCCCCCTTGTCCTGTCACAGCTGGCCCTACTAAAAAGCTTGTCCCCATCTTTCCTATGCCCCCCCCCCTTTAAGCCCTGAACGGCCACACTCAGCTCTGCCCGCAGCCTCCTCTGCTCCAGGCTGAACACCCCCAACTCTCCCAGCCTGGCCTCAGAGCAGAGGGGCTCCAGCCCTCGGAGCATTTTAGTAGCCCCCCTCTGGCCCCGCTCCAACAGGTCCATGTCCTCCTTGTGCTGAGGGCTCCCGAGCTGGACGCAGGGCTCCAGGGGAGGTCTCCCCAGAGCAGAGCAGAGGGGCACAATCCCCTCCCTCCACGCTGGCCACGCTTCTCCTGATGCAGCCCAGGGTAGGGTTGGCTTCTGAGCTGCCAGCACCCATGGCTGGCTCATGGCCAGCTTTTCATCCCCCAGCACCCCCAAGGCCCTCTGGGCAGGGCTGCTCTCCATCCTTTCTTCCCCCAGCCTGTATGGATACCGGGGGTTACCCCGACCCAGGGGCAGGACCTTGCACTTGGCCTTGTTGAACCTCATGAGGTTCACAGAGGCCCACCTCTCCAGCCTGTCCAGGTCTCTCTGGATGACATCCCGTCCTTCTGGGGTGTCAACTGCACCACTCAGCTTGGTGTCATCCGCAAATTTGCTGAGGGTGCACTCGATCTCGCTGTCTAAATCACTGATGAAAACGTTAAACAGCACCGGTCCCAGTACGGACCCCTGAGGGACACCACTCGATCCATGCCCAGGCATTTTAATAAAAGCAAAAAATCCAGCGTACTCTCATGAATGCACAGCAATTTACCCTCCCATGCTGCTGCATTTTAAATAAAGCTCCTTTTCCAAATCAACCACCCCACTACACAGTGATGTTAATCAAGTCCACTTCACCTGTGCACTCTTTATTTTTCTTTCTTGAACTGTAATAACATAGCATGTGATGAAGGGCAAACAGGTAAGGGACTGGTTTTTGAGAGAATTGGGCACTTTCAGCTAAAGCTGTCCCTGCCGACCAAAACTTTGCAACCGCTCGTCTTTTGAAGGAACCGCACTTTGCTGGATGGTGATTACCAGAATCCAAAGGGGCACGGAACAGTGCAGAGGGAAGGATCACAGAGATCGCACTTCCTTCTGAACTTTTCACAAGGAAAAAGTCTGACTCTCGAAGGGTGCACACCCATGCCTATGCTGTGTGAAATACTTTGGAGAGTGGGACCTGGAGAGGTTCCCAGGCTCGAACATTGGCAGGACCCCGAACAGAGCTGTCTGTGCCACATCCAACCAGCCCGCTGTGGGTAAAAGCCTGCTCCGGGCTGAACTCAGAGTTTCAGGCAAACACCACGCTCGCTGGACAGTCTGGGGGCCTCCAGTATGGGCTCCAAGGGCGACAGGCTTTACCTGAGCTGACAGTTAGTCTCTCCCTTAGGTGTGCAAAAGGGCAAGACTTACCAAAAGCAGCGGGCAAGGTGTTTGCATCAGTTGTCACAAACATGCGGTGGTTTGCAGGTCACGCCTCCCACATCCGAAGGGGCTCAGAAGGGAACTTAAGGATCTTCTTACCAGAGTTTTAACATCAGATTGGGTGGATGCTGGTCATTTTAGCCGCTGACAAGCTGCTCTGAGAAGTAACGATGAGTGGTCTTTACTCCCAGTTGAGGGCAAGTTCAGGAGTACATTTTGACAACAGCCTACCTGGATTTTAGCTGCTCCGTGCAGCTGTAAAGTCACTCAGGAGCTGGCACCTGGCAGTCACCCTACCCATCAGAAGCTGCACTGGACACAGGAGAAAGCATTAAAACAAACACAGGGTCCTCCGAACTCACCCACCTATGGTACATACTGCACTGCAGACATACTTATTCTATTTTATAGAGCCATTTTAACTGAGAAACTGAATTCCGATGTAACACAATTTAAGGAGACCGCTTTATGTGCGCCAGCTGAAGAGAATTGCACTAGACTTGCTATACCCAAGCACAACTGCTCCCTCGATTGGACTGGTGCTGTGAACACAGACCCCAATCCTGCCCCAAGCAAAGAACATAAGGAATTACGGGCTTGGATAATTCCAGACCCAAATGGTTTCGAACCGAGGAAAGGTTCACATGGTTAAAGAACGCAGGGTGGAAATGCTGAACTGTTCCAACCTGCCAACAGCGTTTGAAAAGGTATTTACAAACAGACCAGCAATATTCTGCAACAATGCAGGTCAGGAAAGACAGGTTATTAACAAAAGTATTTAAGACCTATAGTATTTTCTGTGCAGTGCAAAGTGAAAAAAGGAGAACACTGTATTTGGCAAAAGCTATATGTATGGGCTTATGTAAAGAAAACTCAGTTCCATGTACACGTGCTTTCATACAGAAACAGGCTTCAGACTACAGCCAGCTATTCTGGCATTTGTCGAATTAAATATCAAGACTGTAATTTCTTAAGAATTATGACTGAAATCATATAAATTTACTTAGAAATTAACTTTTCTTTACAATTTCAGTTATAACATACAACCGCTTTACATTTATCTAAAATAGCATTTTCTTCTGACAGATTATAGTAAGCAAATTAAGTGAGACAAACCAAATTCCATCATCTATCACCACACCATATGACTGGCAGATTTGATCATCTTAAAAGCACGGGAAAAATACTGCAGAAAAGGTAAGCAGATTTATATATTTTGCAAAGACAAAAAAACCTGTAACAGTCACTTCTGCAGCTCTTCAGTGTGTACATCTGCCAACAAACTCTAAACCACAGGAATACATGTAAGATTGAATGGACCAGCATCGTTAGCCTTCGTCTCTTTGTCAAAAATCTTATATTCTTAGCACAAATATTTTTGCATATTCAATAATGGCTGCACATAGCTGCATTCCTTGCAGGTAAATACAACATCAAGTGGCTTATGCACACGATTGAGATTGCTTATAAGAACAGGGAAGAGTAACTTGTAAAATCAGATATAATTTCTATTTTTCCTGAATCCAATAAAAAGGCTTAAATAACCTCTTCCCTGCAGTGTTAGAAAAAAAACAAAACAGTGCTGTACAAATATCAGACGGTGCAAGTACTTGACTATATGAACTAGAAATTGCTGATTTTCATCAGGTATAATTTAAACAGCAAGAGCAGTGGGAAAAAAAAAAGGTACTGGACTTCATTAACATCTTTGATTGCAAATTCGTTTTGCCTCCTTTTACCTGCACCCTTATGGCACAGCTAGAAGCACAGACAAAAATACTACAAAAAAAACCAGAAAATATCTTATGGGCCTGAAATATTGTTTTTCTGGAAGATAAACAATCGTATTTTGTACATCAGCATATGTCCCCTTTCCTTTTTTCTTACACGTAACACCCACTGAGCCTAAGGCTTCACCTATAGATCTGAAACACAGAGCTCTACTATTTTAAGACCCAAACCATCATTCTCCACAGTGCTATTTAAGACATCAAGCTCCATCAGTAGGCTCAAGATGCATCCTCAAGGAAGCGCTAGCAAAAGCCATTGAGCCACCACACCAGCCGCATCGGGTACCATGAAACCACAAGAGCAGTCACCACACCATTCAGGGTTGCCACAGTGCAAGTCACACAGAAAGAATATCCTATTGGTCCCTGCAGAAGGAAATCAGAATGCTAATTAATACAGCAAAATTCATTAAAACAAATCCACCGCAAGGCTTCACCCATGGCGGACTCCTCCTTTTAGTCTCCAGAAGAGAGGGCAGGTAAAGCCATGAGTAAGCAAACCTCTCTGCATAGCGTTACAGCTCCCTATAAGCACACGTGGTGCAAGGTGCTCTTGAGAGACATCCACTCACATAACAGGGCAAACTCAGATGTTTTCCAATAGCTGGGCATTCGTAACATTTCCTGGGTGAATTTTTTGTTCCACAGTAAGAGCTGAGTTCAACCAACAGTTTTCCCTTTGGGCTGGGGAAAAACATTCTCTCTCCTGCCGACCCCTTGTCTTTGCAAGCTCCACCTTTCCAGTTTCACCGAAGCCACCCAGCAGGCTCCAAAGCTCTCTTCTGGGGTGGTGATGGGGAACAGAACAGAGGAGAGGGCACAGACAGCAAATGCCCTCATCTCACAAGCCCCATTTTATCAGACATGAAGCTAAAATAACCATCATCCAAAGGCTTTGCAGGACTAAGAATTCAGAAATCAGTTCCATTGCTCCAGCTTATGGGGAATTGCTGGCTGCAGCCACCAAAATGCTATCGCTGCCCATGGTGCAGCCGAGCAGAGGAGTACAAGCAAAGGGCCCAGAGACACTTTGGAAAGCAAACACTTTGGATTATTGTTTTAAACCATCCCATAGCAGCAGTGGAAGAGGAAACCCCAGAAAATGTTTTTATCCAAAAAGAAAAACATGCTCAGATTTCTCCAACATGCTTTAAATTTAAGCTCCTTGTTGGTGGATGCTTACGTTTCCAACAGAGCTACTGTGTAGCATAGCAAACAAATTTAAAATAAAATTTGACCAAAAAAGCACAAGAGAACCTTGTGTGAAAACCTGATCAGTACACTGACGAGAACAAACGTTAATTAAACTCTTTCCACCGTCTTCCAGACAGCTGTAGGACCCATATTGAAACAGACAATTTGCAATCATTTCAGCTTTCCAATTTAGAGACTACATTGCCAAAAGCCACTAGCAGCAATCTGTATATAACATGGTCAGGATCCAATCTTCCACGCAATCGTACACCACAACTTCAGCGGAATTTTAGATGTTTATTTATAACATATTATCTTCAAGGTCCTGCAGCGTACTTGCACTCCCCGCTCCTTCCCAGGCTGCAGCAGAAACAATAGCTCTGATACGCAATCAGCGCCGCTCGCGCCCATCGGGGCCCCGACAGTGACAATAATTCAGAAGTGATCTTTGCATAAGATACATTTAAGCCACAAACTCTTTGCTGTGGGGTTGAGGGAGAAGTTCTGATTGGGAAAATTTTTTGCATTTAAAAAAAGTGCACGAGTGCAGAAGTAGGAGTCCTAAAACCAGAATACAATTAAGGACAGCAACAACAAGCCTGTCTCTGACTCTATGAATACCCAAGCTCACATATCACTATCAGGTCGCTGCTATGGCTGCTGGCAGCTTTGCTTTGGCCTAAAACATCTGCTTTAATGCTCTAAAGTAGTAGGAAAAAAGAGGCCTTTGCCACATTTGCTGTCCACCGGTGATGAAATAGTTACACCCCCAACACCCGGTTCTTGTAGGAAGTATTAGTTAATGCAGAGTTAGTTCCCTATCCAGCATTTGCACGGGGGAGGCTGGCTAACCGCCCTGCTGCAGGACCTCTGCCCTGGGAGATGCTGGGACCTGGCTGGACAAGGTCCCCAGTGAGCTGATCCTCAAGGACAAACCCAGCGCAGAGCTGGCCCTGCCCCAGGCAGCCTCCGGGGACCCCTTCCTTGCTCAGGGAGCCAAGGGCGTTCGTGAACACAGCCGATCTTATGATTGCTTTATGAAAATCTGTAAGAACACTCTGAAATTGAGATTTCTTAAGAAGCAAGACGGTAACAATGAAAATGGACAGCATCAGTGCAGAACTTAGGCCCAGCTCAATAGAGTAGACGCTGCCAGAATTAAAATACAACATATTTACATTTTGCATAAAATCCAGGGGGTTTTATTTGTACTCAACACCTTTAAGTAGACTTACAAATATTGAAAAATTCTTCAAGAACTCTCCCACAATTGTGATTAACTCCATAAGAAAATGCTTAATTACTTTTCCTAATGATGACAAGAGTATTTGATCTATCAGGTTTGCCCATTGCAGAATCAGCTGGTCTCCAGGAAATCCCTCTCCCTGAGTCACCCTCAAACACTGCTCCAACCCCAGATTTTGGACAGGGTGACAGCCCCGTGGGTTTTTGCTCCCCATGAAAACGCACAGCCGGCAGAAAGCATTGGTTGTGGGCCGGGCTGTTCCGCTCTCCACGCTGCCTGGGCTGCGAGCACACCCAGCAGGAAGAAGCATACCAGCAGGAAAATGTGAAAATTTGACTAAAATTTTTAATTGTTGACGTCATTAAAAAAGTTGCCTCTAACAGACTTTTCCATTGTGTACTAGGAAGAACAGCAAAGCTGCTGAACGCTGCCAAAAGCAAGCAGGTGTACAGATAACATTTGGTACTGTCAAACTGATTTCATTTTCCATTACACACCATGCAGATTGCCAGAACACTTCAACACGATGGAAAAATAAGCAAAACCAGCATTTACAGCAATGCAGGCTGAAATTTTTTACAGAAAGGCCACCATAACAGGGGGTAAGGGTGGCAAACACTTAAGTCAAAGGCAAATGAAACACTGAAAAGAGTTAGTGATTTTAAAAGCCATTTTAAGCTGAATAGTCATGTGGCAGGATGAACAACCGGGAAGTGCTGGCTTGTTTCAAATGGATTACTGAAAAAGACATTTGCAATTTCCCCATTATTTCATTCTGCGGGCATATGCCAGTGTAATTAAAAAGCTTTTTTGAGCGACTATGGAAAACAGCACTTTGGAGATGGCATTCCTAACACCTCAGGGACAGGGCTCTTCCTGATGCCCTTCCCAGGCGCGGGGCACAATCAGAGCAGGAATCTGCTTTCCCATTGTGCCTATACCTCTGCCCATGTTCAGCTTATTTCTCACGTTCAACGTCAGATTAACATATTCATTTTATTTCATTCCTCCCATACTATTATTTGCAGGATTAAATAGCAGATTAGAAAACACTCACCATTAAATAGCATGGCTTCTTTTAAGTATTTCATCATCTGTAGTCTCGGTGACTTTTTTCCCCCCCCAAAGGTAAGCCTGGACCTTTCCTTACAATGGGCTCGGAACAGGACTCACTGCAAAGTAACAGCAGAAGATTTAGCGAAAGCAATCCAAGCAGACCCTCCTGCTAGGTGATAGCCCTTTTTTAAAACACCGATGCTCTGACGTTACCTCTTTAATGAATTCATTGAGCTGCTGTAAGAGTCTGCAACCACCAATGCTTTTCATGTTGATTGTCATGGTAAAACACCGTTCTAGGAAGGGAATAAAACTAACAATAAGATTAAGCTCATTTTTATGAACAGTATGATGGATGGTAAAGCCTACTTTTCATGACCCATGAGACCAAAATTTAACTATTCGTAATACCATTGATTCTCTTATACCGTTAATACTCATCCCGTGTTTAGCCACGTAAGTTCAAATCAGGACTGTCAGAAGCAAGGAAATACATTTTCATCAGAAGCCTGACGAACAACGTCCTTCCTCGTGGTGAGGCTCCAATTACTCTGATTTTCAAGCTTAAATTCACGGAAACCCATTACCTGCAGAGACAACTTCCTGGATCACAACAAATTGATTCCCTTCTCAATGCATTAAGAAGTTTCCCTAAGAAATGAACACCAGACATGAAATGAGGTACATAAGATTTAGTCCATTTGAAAATTTTAAAAAAATTAGCATTCAGGAAGATTGTCGAAGAATTAATTTGCCCCTGAAGTACAGGGCACACTTAGGTACAGAGCGAACTGCATCTGCACAACTATTTCCAAATGTACCCTTTTAGGGTTTCTGTTCTGACTTTTCCATCACACTTGACATTAACTTGAAAGGCTGCCATTGTTTTTCTCTCAACTAAAAACCCTCCCTGCTGATAGGTGCCCTAAAGTGAAAGAAACCACCTTCAGGAACAGGGAGAACGTCCAAGCACTGTAAGATTTCGCTTCCTACTGCTAACATTGTTTGTGAATTACATGTAGCTCTATTGCCCTTTAAGCTTTATCCCTACGCTTTTATCTTCAGCTTCATTAGTCTCTTTAGAACACATTTCAGACAGGCTTCAAAGCTTTCCCATCTAGAAAATAAAATTTTCAGATAATCTGGACTGCTATTTTATTCTGATTTTTCTCACACATTGCTTTTTTTTTTCCCCCCTGCTTTTATTTCCTATATCTAAAAACTTCAAAGGTTCGTAACTGTTGGCTGACAGGGCTGGATGCTATTAAGCAGATGTCATTACTCTCTTCGTTTTTTAACATTTCTCTTGAGATATTTTTTTTTTCCAACTTTAATCCTCTCTTATGACTTCAGGATTTGTTTTTCAACCAATAGTCCTGAGTACATTTTTATTTCTAGCGCTTGCTAGTAATGAAATACGGATTATTTGTCTTAAATCCATGAATTCATCAGCTATACAGCAGTAGGATCAAGCAACAAGCATTACTGATCTACATCTCGTTGCATGATTTTTATGAAACAAGCAAGCATATGAACGCAATAAAGTGGGATACGCAATTGTTTAGCATAAAATCCCTTATTAGCTTTATCAAAATCAGTAATTAGTCACTTGCATCAAATTTTAACAAGGATTCTACTGAAAAGCAAATCAGGTGAAAAAGTCCAACATGTACCACACAAGACCTGCAAACACACAAATTATCCATCTCGGAGTGAGAATTCCCCTGGGTGTAACACACACGCACAGAGCCGTAAGCGACCCAAGGTGAGTATCAATTTTTAATTGTCACATACTTTTGATTTGCATTTTGCCTTAACTTTGCTACAACTGCCTCGCATCCTTCATTCGGCACTGGGTGTGGATGTGTTGCTTCTCGTGGCACCTGAGACCTGAATTCTTACCTTCCTGAGCTGACAGATGACTAGGGATTCAACTCGTTTCTCCAGAACCTGAGTTTTCCAGGCTCCCAAATTTCCTCAAAAGATCTCTAGGGAATGGTCACCTCCAGGATCAAGATGCTCAAAGGAAGCTTCAGACCCCCCAGGGAAGACATCTCATTTCCAGAGGCATTCCTGTTCTGTTTCTTCTGACATCTATTGCACGAAGCGCTCCCTAGAAATAACACTGCATTCACTCTCAGCTTTAGACTTTTTTTCAGGAAGAAAAGTTAGGCGCACGCTTATTACTTTTCCTTATATTGGACTGATCTGAATTCAGCCTGTTCTTGGCCCAGCGTTTTCCATGACGGCAGTGGAAGCAGAACACAGTCATGCTAATATGCCCTGATACTATAGCACCCAGCATATAATACAATCCTGCAGTTCATAAAGCAAAACGCACTACTAGAAAATTTCATAGAATTGTTTAGGTTGGAAAAGGCCTTTAAGATCATCAAGTCCAACAGTTAAATTTCAATACATTTTTCATAGACTAAAGAGTGAAAATAAGTAACATTACTCAGAGGAAGAGATAAGCTGCACAGAATACGCTTTGGAACAGGGTAAAGTCTCCCTACAGCTCCTGACAACAGAGACTGAGGTTATGTGCTGAATATATCTAACCAGAATACATCTGATATCCCTGGGACTCCTTGCAAGGAAAAGAAAAACCAAACCACCCTTACCACATCATCAAAAACTGTGTTTTTAAAACAACAAGATCAATTCAATTCTTGAATAACTTATGAAGCTCTAATGGAAAAAAAAATAAATCCTTCTGTATAACTTAAAGCACATCTGTTGTGAAATAATCAGACACAGCAGCAAACCAAAGACATAAGTAGCTTCATGCAGAATATGTTTTCACCACTTTTTTTTTAATGTCCAGAGAGATTTCTTTAACTCAATGTGTTAGAAAGCAATAGTTCTAATTTATCCAGGAACTAAGACCGTAGTTGCTAAGGCAACGCTGCCTTTTGGACTTGCTTGCTCTTTGCTTCATATGCCAACATTTGAAAATATTTCACCAGGGCATATGAAGCAGTAGAGAAGTCTAAATGGCACTCCAAAATTAAAAATAAAAAAGTAAAAATCTTACAAATGTTTTTGTCCTTAACAAGCTGCTCCTGTTTTATTAACTGAATCCCAAGAGAGACAAGCTGGAAGCTTCACTAATATTTCTTTCTAGATTCACAGCCTTAAAGCACATTCTGTGTGCAAGCCCTCACCCTGCTGGCCAGACCACAGACCGTCTGTCTCAGAAACCGCTGTGTTTCCAAAAAATAACCGTCTACACGTAAAGCGACGGGTGCCTAAGAAACATCTGAGAGTAATTATGTGTTTAGTTGATACACAGAAAGTGTAAGCGCATTTTTAAGAGCAAAAATAAAAGACCACCGTGTATTTAAATATACTCTAACATAGTAGTGCTGTCATTCCACTGTAAAAGAAACTTGAGCACTCCTCCTCCCCGCAGCTTCCTACAAATTCTGTATTTCAAAGCACAGATGGGGGACTTTTCTCCAGGACCAGAAATGAAGGAAGGGTGAAAGATACATGCTCTATCAAAATATACAAAAAGCAATGCAAAAAGTTAAAAACTTCGGGGAGGGGTGGGGGGAATCACTGGATTTGGACTTATTTTAGGCAGCAAAGTTTAACAAAGAAAAGAGAAAAAGAGTCTGTAAATAGCAAACTTGGACCTCGGGACAAGAAAAGCAACTTTAACCCCCTGTTGAAGTTACGCTCGCTGTACGGAATCAAAAGCAGTCCGATTCAACTCTCCTGAACACAAACGCAAGATCTACCGCATCGCTCCTCAGGACAACTTGTGTTTTGAAATCATGCCAGGCTGGGGGCTCCTGCGTCAAACTGGGGTTCTGGCAGCAGCCAAGCTCAAGCCTGCACCTGCCAGGCAGGGAAGGGGATGAGCCAGAGGACGAAGGGGTGCAGTAGCCCCAGGGAGAGGGTCGCAGCTTGAGGAGGCAAAAATATGCCCAATGAGGGTGGAGTGCTCACACAAGAGGGCAAGAACATCTTTCAGGTGTCCTTGTTTGGAAAGATGTGCCCAGGAAATGAGGAACTGCACTTACAGCTTATAGTAACCGGCACCTAAATCCATCATGAATCACAAGGCTAAAGAGCGTAACCCAGGGAGGGCTGGGCAGGGCCAGGAACAGAGGAAGCATCTGCTTTCAGCTTCTGAATGAGACCCCTTATCTTCCTGCATGAGGTGAGCAATCCTGTTTGGATAGGAAGAAGTTTCAGATTAAATGGGATGCTTTATAACACTATTACTTCTAGACAGCAAATCTGAGATTTAAAAATTTAATTCCACCACGGCAGAAAAACCTGACGAAGTAAAGGACTTCTGATGTTTATGTATTTAGAGGCTGCTAATGTGGACTCTGACTACGGTTTATAGTTTTAACTCTAATTTCAAGACATGCATGAATTTTTTAAAATAGCGATTGAGGAAGTGTTCTGCAGATTGGTATCTCCATCCTGAAGTGACAGAAGTGGCTGGGCATGAGACTGCAAACAGTAAAAGCGCTGCCCATTCAGTTTTAATACTGTTACAACATTCGGCTGAATTCTACCCTGTTTGCAACAAACCTTAAACCCTGGAGAAGCAATGCCTATGAACAGGGTAAAACAGGCTGTCTTGGCTAGCACTGAGGAGTAATACCTGGTGCACCAGAAGGCATTAACACACACACACCAGAGATACCAAACAAACCCCTCATCAGAATACCCTGATTTCATATAATGAAACAATGATGATATTCATGTACCGAACAATGTAAAATCACAACATACAACACATTCCCTCAATGGGTGTACGCATGCACAAATACACACGGAGTCGAATTAAAATTATACAAGCTGATTGCATTTCTAATGTCTTATCTGCAACCTAAAAGCTACGGTGGATATTCACAAAGGATTTTTCCTTGATCCCACAATCCAAGAAAGATTAGAAGTACAAGGCAAAGGGTACTCAGTGCCTTCCATCACCAGAGCACTGTAAGACACTTAAAATACATCCATGTAGAAAATAGAGCAAGGGCCGGGTGACCCGTACAGACCTAAGGGACCTGGACTTGTGCTGTCCCCAAACTGGGAACCAGCCATGGGATGCTGGTTTCAACTGGGTGCTGCCACACCCTGCCTCTTATTGGCTTCAGAGCAGTGCTAACGAGCCAGCACTGCTCCCCATCTGGGGTGGCTCTTAGCTAAACAAGCTCACCTCTGACTGCAGAGAAGCAGTTTAAATGTCTGTACCCTCAGAAGTGCGGTATTAATAGCATCGGATAATAACGGAGGTGGGTGGAAATCAGGTAACACTATACAGGCACAAAAATTATCCTGACATTCTACTGTCTTTGAAGGGGAAGACAGCATTAACATGTGGTATGCAGTGCAATGCTAGCGACAGAAAAACATATTCCAAGTTTTGCAACTGTACAAAGCACACTCCCATTACAATAGTTCCATAGTCAGGACAGAAATATAAACATGACATCACACTGACAAATAAACTAATGCTAACTAAGGGAGCGGGTCTGTCTGCTTTTTTCTTCGGTTCCTACAGAAGTTATTCCCACAAGTTTTTTACTACATTTGTTAAAATTTAACTCATTTTAGCGGTACCTTATCTCAGTGAAAATTAAGCAAGAAAACAAGCCTTTGTGAATGAGAGCGTCAAGAAAACAGCACCAGTTTTTCAATTTCAAATAAATCCTCACTCTCCTACTTGAGTTTATGACAAAGTAATTTTTAAAATTAATTTTTAATCTGGATGCATCACCATAACAACTCAACCTGAGAAGCTGCTATCTTTGCACAAGGAGCACGGGCAGTAGCTGCTTCTTCAGCACTGCCTCTCACCTCTGTACAGGTTCTGCGCCAGCTTTTTACTCCTTCAGATCATTTAAGACCCCGAGCCCACCAATGCTGAGCACAGCAGAGGTTACTCCCTGGATCTCTTCAGTGATGCTCCTGCGAATTTCAAGACAGCATTTGCCTGTTCTGCAGCAACCACAGCACGGTCAACTCCAGTTCACCTTACGCTGCACCCAAAGTCCTCAGTCCTTTCCCACATTACCAATGCACCAGCTGTTGCCACAAACACCAGCAAAACCTTTGCAAACCACCTGCATCACGGCAGAATTTGGTGTTGCAATTAATTTATAATTTTCTTTTACACCACTTAATTGGAATTTTTCTGCCTTTACCGCCCCTCCAAGCCCTTCTCCTGCTTCATTGAACTATCCACCCCACTGACTAAATTCACAGGCAGTAATTTTAGTATTAAAGTCATATGAAATGATTTCTTATATATGCAGTTTCACCTGCACATTTGTAGTAGACTCCTTTTTGTCTAAACCCAGAGCATTTTGTCTAAGTTTAGTATTTTAAATAATATACATTTCAGCACCTAAATAGATGACACCATAATTATAACAGCAACACGTATTAACTGCTGAGCTTTAACAAGTATTTAGTGACTCCCTAGCTTACACGCACATACACGCTGCAGTTACTGCCGCTGTAATATAGATCAGCATTAGTTCCTTCTACTCCTTGGGGGGGAGGGGGGGAGAAAAAATGACTCTAAAAATCATTCTGAAGGCTTCCAGCTATTCTGGCAGCCCACGTGGACAACTCCATGATGCGTGAGATCAACATGGCTGCTTTCTTTGGAGACCCTGACCCAATGGTTTGCTAATCAAGCTGCCCGGTGAATATATTGTGTCAGCGTAATCAGCAAAAGAAACTCCAAAAGAAGAAACCCACCCACTCACCCTCTGCAGAGACTGACCATGAAAACACAGGATGGCTGTAACACAGCTGGTTCTGTCCAAACTGCTCAGCTTCGCAAGATGGTTTTAAACAAGAGATTAGGTAAACTCTTTGGACAAAACTCTTACTCCATTGTTTCTAGGATATTGTTCACATCCCTTATTTGCATCCAGCCCTCTTGTAAGTTTTGAGTACAAACTGGTAGGGCTTTTCACGACGACTTCTTGTAACTTTCACAAAACTATCAGGAACAGACACTTGTTGCCTTCACTTAGGGCATGGCATGAGTCCAGCCCTCCCTAGAAAGGAGAGCATTCACCCAGGAGCTCATTTACAAACACAAGTCTCTGCAAAACTTTTCTGTTTCCAGTGCTCACAGCCCTGCTTGCTCCTGCCTTGAAAAAACCCCAAACCATCATTAAACCGTTTCTGAAACTGTTTTGCCAGAACTTAAAAGCCAAACATCAACTTATCGAAGACAACAGCACATTAACAGAGCTTTCCCTGCTGAAAGCAGAGCACGGTCTCCAGGCTTTTTACAGTCAGACCCGCAGCAGAACCCCCCTGCCTTGCCAGCGCACGGACACACCTTATTGTTGGCATCTGCACCTTCACAGTCGCTCTGACCACATCTTTAAGAGAATACTGTCTAAATAATGAGTAAGCTAAATTTCCAACACTTCCCTGACAGAGAGAGCAGCCTTTTGTCTCTAAATCACAGACAGCACAGGTGACCAGGTCTGACAACTCCTCCAGCAAGACCCAGGATGTTGCAGACCCCCATCGAATTCACCACCTTCCCACAGTGAATAGCAGGTGACGCCTTTCGCCAAGCGGCGTGCTGCCTGCAGCTGGATTTGAGCTCTGCAATGCCAAGCTGCACAGTACGCCCTGTTTACACAGAGCCTGGCTAGAAAAGCACACATCTGTCAGTTTGCAAACTACAAGCAGTTTCCAAAATAATCACTTCAAACATACAATGAAGTTTGCTGAAGTGGCAGTGACAGAAATACAGAATTTTGCATTTGAAAACGTATCCGAGCCTAAGAATCAAGTCTTAAATCCTGTGGTAGGATGTGCCAAGCTGTTGAGAAGGGATGCCAATCTTACCAACTGATGAAGAACCACCAATTGCTTGGCACGACAGAAATCGAGTTTTAATATCCTGTCCATAAGCTGCCCTATCACATGGTGATACCTGCACAAAACTTCAACGTGGTAAAACAGTATTAAAGCAAGAGCACCGTTACAAATCAACAACTCAATCTTTCTGTGTTATCATTCCTGCTTTTTAATTTCCTCTTTTGGGNAATAAATCCTCACTCTCCTACTTGAGTTTATGACAAAGTAATTTTTAAAATTAATTTTTAATCTGGATGCATCACCATAACAACTCAACCTGAGAAGCTGCTATCTTTGCACAAGGAGCACGGGCAGTAGCTGCTTCTTCAGCACTGCCTCTCACCTCTGTACAGGTTCTGCACCAGCTTTTTACTCCTTCAGATCATTTAAGACCCCAAGCCCACCAATGCTGAGCACAGCAGAGGTTACTCTCTGGATCTCTTCAGTGATGGTCCTGTGAATTTCAAGACAGCATTTGCCTGTTCTGCAGCAACCACAGCACGGTCAACTCCAGTTCACCTTACGCTGCACCCAAAGTCCTCAGTCCTTTCCCACATTACCAATGCACCAGCTGTTGCCACAAACACCAGCAAAACCTTTGCAAACCACCTGCATCACGGCAGAATTTGGTGTTGCAATTAATTTATAATTTTCTTTTACACCACTTAATTGGAATTTTTCTGCCTTTACCGCCCCTCCAAGCCCTTCTCCTGCTTCATTGAACTATCCACCCCACTGACTAAATTCACAGGCAGTAATTTTAGTATTAAAGTCATATGAAATGATTTCTTATATATGCAGTTTCACCTGCACATTTGTAGTAGACTCCTTTTTGTCTAAACCCAGAGCATTTTGTCTAAGTTTAATATTTTAAATAATATACATTTCAGCACCTAAATAGATGACACCATAATTATAACAGCAACACATTAACTGCTGAGCTTTAACAAGTAATTTGTGATTCCCTAGCTTACACACACATACACGCTGCAGTTATTGCCACTGTAATATAGATCAGCATTAGTTCCTTCTACTCCTTGGGGGGGCGGGGGAAGAAAAAAATTACTCTAAAAATCATTCTAAAGGCTTCCAGCTATTCTGGCAGCCCACGTGGACAACTCCATGATGTGTCAGATCAACACGGCTACTTTCTTTGGAGACCCCGACTCAGTGGTTTGCTAATCAAGCTGCCCGGTGAATATATTGTGTCGGCATAATCAGCAAAAGAAACCCCAAAACAAGAAACCCACCCACTCACCCTCTGCAGAGACTCACCATGAAAACACAGGACGGCTGTAACACAGCTGGTTCTGTCCAAACTGCTCAGCTTCGCAAGATGGTTTTAAACAAGAGATTAGGTAAACTCTTCAGACAAAACTCTTACTCCATTGTTTCTAGGATATTGTTCACATCCCTTATTTGCATCCAGCCCTCTTGTAAGTTTTGAGTACAAACTGGTAGGGCTTTTTACAATTACTTATTGTAACTTTCACAAAACTATCAGGAACAGACACTTGTTGCCTTCACTTAGGGCACGGCATGGGTCCAGCCCTCCCTAGAAAGGAGAGCATTCACCCAGGAGCTCATTTACAAACACAAGTCTCTGAAAAACTTTTCTGTTTCCAGTGCTCACAGCCCTGCTTGCTCCTGCCTTGAAAAAACCCCAAACCATCATTAAACCGTGTCTGAAACTGTTTTGCCAGAACTTAAAAGCCAAACATCAACTTATCGAAGACAACAGCACATTAACAGAGCTTTCCCTGCTGAAAGCAGAGCACGGTCTCCAGGCTTTTTACAGTCAGACCCGCAGCAGAACCCCCCTGCCTTGCCAGCACACGGACACACCTTATTGTTGGCATCTGCACCTTCACAGTCGCTCTGACCACATCTTTAAGAGAATACTGTCTAAATAATTAGTAAGCTAAATTTCCAACACTTCCCTGACAGAGAGAGCAGCCTTTTGTCTCTAAATTACAGACAGCACAGGTGACCAGGTCTGACAACTCCTCCAGCAAGACCCAGGATGTCGCAGACCCCCATCGAATTCACCACCTTCGCACAGTGAATAGCAGGTGACGCCTTTCGCCAAGCGGCGTGCTGCCTGCAGCTGGATTTGAGCTCTGCAATGCCAAGCTGCACAGTACGCCCTGTTTACACAGAGCCTGGCTAGAAAAGCACACATCTGTCAGTTTGCAAACTACAAGCAGTTTCCAAAATAATCACTTCAAACATACAATGAAGTTTGCTGAAGTGGCAGTGACAGAAATACAGAATTTTGCATTTGAAAACGTAGCCGAGCCTAAGAATCAAGTCTTAAATCCTGTGGTAGGATGTGCCAAGCTGTTGAGAAGGGATGCCAATCTTACAAACTGATGAAGAACCACCAATTGCTTGGCACGACAGAAATCGAGTTTTAATATCCTGTCCATAAGCTGCCCTATCACATGGTGATACCTGCACAAAACTTCAACGTGGTAAAACAGTATTAAAGCAAGAGCACCGTTACAAATCAACAACTCAATCTTTCTGTGTTATCATTCCTGCTTTTTAATTTCCTCTTTTGGGCCTGGTAAAAGTTAACATAACCTGAGCAAATTCAGTGTGTTTCTTCATAAAAGGATAACTATGACTCAATCAAAAAGAGGCTGGAAGTTAGAAGCAAGGTATGTGGCTGAAATATCATTCGCCTGATGCTTTTGTCTCCTTGAAAGCATGAATCAGAAAATGTCCTTAATATGATTAACTTTTTTATAATACACCTATAAAAGCCAGCTGACAGCATCAAGATAATGCTTATCTAGGGTAATCTGACAGAGCTGCATGCGCGATTCTGCTCTCGCCAGTTCTTATAGGTGCCCGATTGGGAAATTAATACCTTGCTCAGATGAGAGCTCTTAACTGGAGACTCTCACCCAAGCCCAGTGACATTAGACACGTATTCCTTCAGCCTGGATATAGTATTTTGTATTTACAGAGTTTTAAAATAATCTGTGCGTTTCACAAAAAACAAATTAATATAGAACATATTTAATATAATATATAAAACCCCCACAATTAATATGTAAGCATTGCTCCTTTTTAAGGGGTAACAAATTGACTTGACACGTACATTTGGTAGAGAGGAAAACCAGTGGCAGAACTAGAGACCACTTCTATCGACAGATTCCAAGTTCCACCACAAGCGTATCTCCACAGTAGGATGACCCTGTCGTAGGGTCCCAGAGATTGTAACTTTGGGTCTTTACAGGAGCACACAAATCCTATTAATAGCCACATGGGATTTCAGATGACTATTAGACAGACTTGTGAAGCGATGGGAGCAGGACACCTATACAAAACGCTTCCCTGTGTAGAAGCTAGCACACTTATTAGGAGCATCAAAGAAAAAAAAAACAAACCAAACAACCTCAACACACTACTACATCTAAAGGGCCACATTCACAACTGATTTTAAAAACTTGCAAAAATATGTATATTGTGCTCACCTCTACTTACAAGTTACAGATACTGAGACATAAAACATTGAGTTGACACTACATGTGTGTGTATACATATATAAAATAAACAAAAAGACAGGGTTTATACACAGACCATACAATTTTTATCTTGGTATTATAAATTAACTCCTCTCTCCACACCAAAAACCTTTCAGTCAGCATGTATCTAGCTACACACCCTTTGCAAAAAAACCCATAGTTTGACNATAAAACATTGAGTTGACACTACATGTGTGTGTATACATATATAAAATAAACAAAAAGACAGGGTGTGTATGCTGTAACTTCAAAATTTCCAAGGCCTTACTGTGACTTTGCAATGATAAGTTCTGGTATTGAATTACTTTTTGACTTTTTTTTTTTTTTTACCATTTTATTGAAAACCAAGAGTTACATGTTACACTTAATTTCAGTTGAAGTTACAGTGACTTTCAACATTGAGTCAATCCCAGGTCTCCTTCTCCAGCTCCCCCCCCACACCTCTTCTCTCATCATTTCCAGCACCGAATGTGACCACAGCCCACAAAGTGGGGAGGAGGGACCAGGACCGACGTAGCAAGGCACAGTATGATCTGGGGTAGGGCAGGGGTGGGCGAGAAGACACAAAGAAACAGTGCAAAATTGATATTCAAGATAGTCTACTGGTTCAAGTCAAGGGCTATCAAACCCAGTTTGTATTATCTAAATAAAAAACAAGAGGTAAAGGGGTTTAATTTTTTGACTTTGAATCCCTATCGACATCCATCACATTATCTGTAACAGTATTTTCAAAAACTTATTATTCATAGAAGACAGATCTCATACAAACGCTGGACAGAATTCATGAAAGCATCAACACGCTTGCAAAATTACACCTTGCCCAGCTGAGCCGCTCCTATTCAGTTCACATCTGAGGTAGCAGAACGGGATTCCTAAAAAGGATAAAACCTCTCAGGTTCTTCCACAAGTCTCCTTGGGAAAGGTCAAAGGCTCCAGCGCTCGAGGAAGCCCTAGCTGCCTCCAGCAAGATTTTCAGCGACCGCCTACCTCAGCACCAGTACCTCGAGTGGCCCTAGGCAAATTGGAGGCTGCAGTTTAAGGCGGGACGCCTTCCTTCCCTGAACTGGCGACCTGCCCAGGCTGGGCTCTGCAGGGCGGCTGAGCCCCACAGGGCCGCAGCCAGCCACCCTCAGGGCGGTGCTACCCCTCCTGCGGCCGCGCCGGCCCCGAGCGGGGCCCAAGAGCGCCGCTCCCCCACAGGCCTACCTCAGCCGAGCAGCCGCAGGCTGCCCGCCCTCCACCACGGTTCGGCGGCGGGGAGGGGGGAGCGGAGCGGGCCGGGCCCCGCTCCCGCCCGGAGGAGGCGCCCCCGCCATGGCGGCCGCCCAGCGCGGCCCGCCTTCCCCTCAGCAGGCGCCTACCACCGCACACCGAGGGCGGGGGGGGCGGGAGGAAGGCGCGCCTCCCGCCGCCCCGCTCCGCATGTACCAACCCGCACCGGCACGGGGGGAGAAGGCGGGGCGGACACCGCGGCCGCGCCTCCGGGCCGGCGCGTACCACCTGCCGCACGGCGGAGGGGAGAGCGACCGCCACCTCCCGGCCTGCTTGAGCGGGCAGCAAAGAAGAAGTTGGGCGCCCCACCCCCCCTCCTTCAGACGCTCCTGGTGCCGCCCGGCTCCCAGCGCCCCGCCCCCGGCCCACGTGATCCCTTTCCCAGCGTCCCCTCCGCTCGGCCCCCGCCGCAGCCGCTTCCCCCCGCGCGAGCTCCGCGGCCCGGCGGGCCTGCGCCCCGTGCCCCGCCGGCAGCTGCCCGCTCTCGCCGGGAGGCGCCTCCGCTCGCCGCAGACCCGCCGCGCCCCCGCTCCGGCCCGACCCGGCCCAGCGAGCCGCCTTTTCTCCGCGGCTCCCCCGCCCCCCCCCGGTGCGGGGCCTCTCTCCATCCGCCTGGTCCTTGCCGCCGCCAGCGGCTCCGGGCGCCGACGCCAGGAGAGGCGGAGAAGAGCTCCTCGCGGCTGGGCCGGCGGCCACGATGTCAGGTGGGGACTCGGCGGCGGCGGCGGCGACCGCCTCCCCGCAGCCGCTCCCGTTCTCCTTGCCGAAGCCCCCTCCCCTCATGCAGCTGACGCCGGGGGACGCCGTCCGCCCCGTCGCCTCCGCCGCGGACCAATCGCCGAAGAGCACCCGGCTGGCGGGCCGCCCGGATTGGCCGGCCGGGAAGCCAGTCAGCCTGCTGGCCCCGTTACTCCCGCCCCGCGGGGAGCCCGAGCCGCTCATGCCCTTTGGCCCCTCGTCGCGGCAGCCACTCAGAGGGCGGCTTCTTGGCAGGTGCAGCGGGGGCAGCCTGCTGAGCCCCTCGATGCGGCCCGGCGGCGTCGACCGCGGCTCCCTCATGGTGAGTGGGGGGCTGCGGGGGGGGGGGAGCGGGCGCCGGGTGGGCTGGCCCCGCCGGGGCTGGCGGCACTGGGGCCGGGGCCGCGGCCCTTTGTGGCGGGGCCGGTTTTGCCGTGAGAAGGGGAGAAGAGCGCGGTCCTGGCCGGCTTCCGCCTCCGGGGGCGGCGCGTTGCTGCCGAGCCCCGGGGATGGGGGTGCGGCTGAGGGGAGCGGAGCGGAGGCTTGGCCAGTGCCGTTCCCGCCCGAAGAGCCCCCGGTCAGAGCGACCGGTGGGCGACAAACGGCCCCTGGTTGTCAGGTTCCTCGGAAAGTGAAAGAAAAGGCGGTTACGCTCGGAGGGTCTGAGGAGGTTTTGAGAAAAGGCTGTTCTTCTGCCCCGAGTTCTTCGGACAGTGTCTGAGACTCGGTGACCGGGCAAGCTGTCACCGTCTGGTGAGACTCAAGGATGTGGTGGGGGGTCAGGCCTTGGCCTTCAGAAGTTTCAAACCTTTCTAGTCTGTTTGTGATGTCTCTGTGTGAACCACCTGCTCCCACCTTCAGGGAGTCTTCTGGTACAAAAAAAAAAAAAATCCTAGAAAAATAGTTTTTAAGCCCATCAAAAAGAAGTGTTACTGGTATTTTTTCTGCAAAGGACCCTTCTAAAATGATACTTTGTTCAAGAGTAGTTCTCATATTAATAAACTAGTGCACTTTTCTTAACGTATTTCTGTATGTGTATGTTTAAGTTACGTGTTCTTCAAAGTAAAATGCTTTCCAGCGTTTATCCTAAGGGACTCTTAGAGCTGCTGCTTTGGACTAGAATAGAAAGGTCTAAATGTGTTTTGGTAATTAAAAAAATAGGAAAAAATGCCCATATCCATTTTTGGACTAGCAGTGTGACTATACCAAGTACTAGAACAGCAACAGGATTCAGGTTTTTAGGAAAATAGGGAGACAGGGATGGTAGTTGGTGTAGAAGCTGTTTCAGACTTGGATATCAGGAGTAGAAGATATTGTGTGTCCCTGATTTACTTCTGTGCCCCAGGGTTACTTGTGTTATTTGTCATTGCTTGGAAGAGCACGCAGGAACAGTTGCTTTCCTAAATTTAGTATGTTTTCCTCTGACGAACCGTAAGATGAAAGATTATGGAGGGCTTTGGTTTTTTTCATTTGCATGTTGGTTTTGAAATTTTAAAGGGTTTTGTTAATTATGATAAACTCTGGCTCTAGAGGAACTGGAAGAGCGAATGATTTTGCTTGCTGCTTTGCAGTATCCATCTAAAATTACCCAAACCATTTTCCGTTCAGCGTCTCTTTGTTATTAATGCTTTTGTGGGGTTTGGGGTTGTTGGCTTCATGCTGATTGTTCTCATTTGCTGCTGTCTTTCAGATGGGACACCCGGGCATGCCACATTATCCTCCCATGGGAATGCACCCCATGGGTCAGAGACCACCAAACATGCCGCCAGTTCCACACGGTATGATGCCTCAGATGATGCCCCCCATGGGAGGACCGCCAATGGGGCAGGTAAGGCAGTCTCACAAGATTTATTTTTTTTTCTTCTTTCTTCCCATAATGATGTCAGGTAATCCCTGAGGTAGGTAAGTCTCATACAGAAGCTTGCTCATGGTAAGGTGAATAACTCGGGCTATTTTATGCCACGTTCCTACCTGTACAGAAATTCTTCTCATTTGTAACAGGTAATTGATGCATCTCATGTGCGGCTTTAATTGTAAATAGCCATATGTATTAATCTGTAATTTTGTTTTTAATTAAAGCATTTTGGTAATTTTCTTTAGATTTTGAAGAAGTGAGGTTGTCATACTAATACATACTGGAAACATAAAGTAGTGGCTCTTTTCAGAGGTAGCAGTGGTAGAGAACTTCCCTTTTCTTTAATTCTTGGCTAACTCTTACATCTACACAGATGAAAATTAAAGGGAGATGCAAGGAAAGAAATAATCATGTTCTGAATTTTTGCAGAACTCCGTCTTGAATTCTAGGGAGTGATTTATAATTCTGTGTATGTAGAGTTGTTGCTAGTCTCATGTGACTGAAAAATAAACTTGGCCATTCGCAGTGATAGGCCTGAACCTGGGTTGACAGGTAGAGTAGCCAGAATCGCAACTGTGCTTTTTGCATATTTAAAGCTTTTCAGTAATCAAAGATCCTTTCCTGTGTGGTTTCTGATTAAATTCTGGACTTCTAAAAGAAGCAATTCTCTTTCTGGATGTGATAAATGTTGTAGTGATACTGCTTGTGATGGTGGTTTGCGTAATAGAAGCTGAGTGTCATCAACTGGACCAGAGCAGACAGAGGATGGCAAGAAAGATGAACCCTTTGAAAAGAGCCCACAAAGTCATGCTGGCAACTCAGCATGTTCGTTTGCAGTATCTTAGATAGGGCATGTGTGGGGTTTGGTTGGTTGGTTTTTTAAGCCTGTGTAATACTGCAGTTTTAAAAGATGGGGAGGATTTGACCATTAGCATGACGGCTAATAGCGTGAGTTTTTGTGTGTGTTCATTAGAAACTTAAATAATTCTGTTTTATTCCTCTGCTCAACAGTTCTTTTATAGCTTCTGTTCCACTATTCTCACTCTCATGTATTGAGTATTTCAGTCTTTAATATTTTAGTGAGCAATATAGAGAACTTGGGTCTTTTTGGTAGATGTGGAGTAAAAAGCTAAGTATAACTGGTATGGCAGAGAGGAGATTAGAGGCTCGGTTACCCTACACCTTAAGGATGGGACATGACGGTGATATTCTCACACCAGAACTATTGTGCTGGAAGTGTCAGCTCTCGTTGGTTTGTTTCCTTGAAGGATAAGCTTTTTCTTCCAGCAGATATCAGAGGTTTACTTGTGAGGCTTTGCAGGATGGGATAGCTTGTTTTCTCCTTTCAGAGGTGAACCCCTGTAGGACAGGTACTTTGCAGAGGGAATAGCAACAGCCTCTTGTCAGCATCATTCAGAGAAGGGTCTTTTAGAAAAGAATTCACTCTCCTTCCCAATTTTTTTGCTTTGCTGACTTTGGGTTATTGTTACGCAGAAACCGAGCAGTGCGCAGGGATTCTTCAGGACCTGAGCCAGGGCTTTTAAGAAGTTTCACATCCTCAGAGCCCCCTTAGTCACAAGTAGTGGTGGGACAAGAGTGCTTTCTTCTCCTGCTTCTACAGGATGGCAAGGAATAGGAGGGGCCACCTTCCAGTCTTTCCTTCCTCCCTCACCCTCCCAAGAAAACCTTGTGGATTGAGGGTGGAGCAGTAGCCCTACCACATATCCCTCTCTCCACACAAGATGCAAGATGAGGAGAGTGGTAACCTGATGCTCCCTGAAGATACAGGGGGGTGGGGTCACTTGGCCAACCTGCCAACGTCAAGAAAGGTGGAAGGGGGTTGACTTCTCAAGACCTGTTTGGGATGAGTGGCCGAAAGTTCACCTTAGTAATGACCTAAATTATATATTTTGCCACTGTTTTATGGCTTGTTAGTTCTTAAAAGCCAGGATGAGCAAAAATAATGGGAAACATGCAAGGTATTAAAACACTTTTTCAGTAGCATTTTTGATGTCTTTTCAGTGCATCATGTCAGTGGTGCATAACTTCTGCCTAGCCATCCCTTTGAGACTGTAAGCATAAATATTTGAGCAAAAGCTAGGTTATCTGAATAGTAGTTCTGTGGGTTTTTTTGGTCTTATCGGACCACCCAACATATGCAGATACAAGTCTAGACTCAAACTTTTCATTTTCGTGGTGTGGTGTGTCCCCATTACCAAGTTCACACTGTTACATGGCTTAATATTGCATGTTTATATTAAGGTTTTTTTTTTCCAGACCTTTAAAAAGAAGAGTTCAGAATTGTTTTAGAGCTTTGATGTTTAAATTTAATAGCTGTCTTCATCTTGGAAGTTGTTTGCAGAAATGCATTCTTCTAGTGTCCCTGTAACGCGTTTCTTCCTATTTGTGAGGTAAGAGGAAAGGGAGACAGGTTGAAAGTTGTCAAAAAATGTGAGTGGAACTAATCTGAGACTCTGAGTTTACCTTTCCTTTGTTTAGTTTGTTCATGTGGCCTTGGAATTTTGCAGAAATCTTTCCCAGCCTTTATTCCTCCTGCTTTAACTTAGGATTTCATTAATAGCTTATTAACAGAAAACACATCTTATCATTTGAGGTTGTTCTTTCATAGTTTATATGGTTGTCTTTATTAATATTTCATATTGGACTTCAGAATACTGTAGACATGTTATTCCTAATGTCAATTTTGTAGGATTGTTAATGAAGGGAATCAGAATTCTACAAACCTATCTTACTTTTTGTTGCCAAGTGCTTAAAAGGGTTTTGGTTTTTTTTTTTGATTAAAAACTAGTACCAGATAATTGTTTTTAAATAAAAATAAAAGAATGCTCATATTTTATATTTAAAACATCATCAAATATATCTAAAATACTGTTTAATTGTAGATGCCTGGAATGATGCAGTCAGTAATGCCTGGAATGATGATGTCTCACATGTCTCAAGCTGCTATGCAGCCTACAGTTCCGGTGAGTTTAACTTAACTTTTCTGGGTTTTAAAGCTGGATGGGTATGCCTTTGTTTTCTTGAATTGCATTATGAAGAAGGCATTGCTAATTGCTAAGTTTCATCTCACTCTTGAATTATTGTAAAAAATAAGATTTCAGTGAGAAGCAGAGCTAGCGATACTTGGTGTCCTGTGGATTTTCATCAGTCTTTAAACTCTTCTCTGTGTCTGCTTTTCCCTTTTCTTCTTTTTCTGTCTGGATTCTGGTTCCCATAATGCTTTCTGCACCGTTGGCTACCTCCCTTGTCCCTCATCTTCGTGTAGCTTGGCAGATCATTTGGTTTTCTAATACAGGGTTAGGAATAAAATTTGATTGAATTAAGTCTGTGCATATATGGTATTTAGGCAGCAAAGTAGTTTGGCAGAGGGCTCCAGCTTTTAATTTTGCCCTTAACCTTGGCAGCAATAGCAGGAGCTCACACCTTTGCGCATGTGTATGAGAACGCATTTGTCTGCCGTGGCAGCGTTCATGGACCTCTCTGCTATCGCACGTGTACCACAGCCTGGAAAGTGTTTCAGAAATAAAAGAATGATTTTACGACTTCCCAATTCAAAATAATTTCTAGATGCGTAAAAAAAAATTGTGACTTCATTTGCAGCCCTGATGGTTTGCTTGGTAAATTTTGTGAGATTATTGGCTTGTTACAATTCCAGCTGTCTGATGGGAAATACCTTCTCCAAGCATAAAATGTAATCCAAAACTCATTGAAGCCAACTGGATGGTTTATACTGATGACAGGGCTCTTTGGTCTTGGCTGTTTTATCCAAGCGTGGTGATCTTTCTAAACTGCTCCTCTGCAGGTTCACTATCTATTTTGTGATCTACAGAAGTGTTTACTTCTAGAAAGTTGGTTAGGACCGGTGTAATTCCTAGAAATTATTATTGCGGTTAGATTAGTGCTCTTACAATACACAGCAAGTTAGACTGGAATTTGGAAAAGTAAACAGGCACAAGAAAAGAAACATGTCAGAAGGGTTCACTACTGGAGACACAAATTTAACTATGACCTTGCTTAACTGACAGTACTTAGACTCATAGACATGCATGCGCACAGAGTAGCTGAGATTTTTTTAATATACAGAATGCACTTTGTAGGCCTACATTTCATTGATGATTCACCTGATTTAGTCCTGTCAGATAATATCAAACATAATTGATCAAATATCTCTTTTTAACAAATGTTACTTTTTTACTTGAGGCGGTTTTTGTTAATAAGGTTTGTAGAAGAGAGCTGAAAGATAAACCCTAGCAAAAGATAAACCTGCAAGCTATAATTTTTCTTACAGAAGAAGAAAGAAATTGGGAAAACTGTTTTAATTCTCTTGATCTTTTTCCTTATTTTGAAAGAATTTCAAAAAGGGTATCTGTAAGAGCTCTGGTTATTTGCAAGCAGTTTTAGGAATGCAACAAATTCAACACTAATATGCTCAAAGGCCTATGCCACATAATTATAACGGAAGCCTACTAAGCTGGTCCAGCAGAAATTCAGAATCTCTCGGGTTTTATTCCTCCCATCCTACTCATTTGGGAGATAAAGATGTGACTTGGAAGGATGGCAAGGGACCCCCGGTGTAGTTTACTGTATATATCGCCTTTCTGACAAGTAGCTTGATGTTCCTACTAGCTTATTTAAGGAGCAGGAGTAATTAAGTGGGCGATGGAAGCTAGGAATCCATATTTAAGGTAGTATTTAAGCACTTGCTTGGTTATGTACTGTATTTATTGATGATTTAATTACAGCTGCACTCAGTACTTAAATGTCTGTTGATTGTTTCTACAGCCAGGGGTGAACAGTATGGATGCACAAGTAGGTAAGTAAACAATTTGTTACCATTTCAAAATATATCACCAAAATTAGGTGAAGTATTAAAAAAAAAAATTACACTTCCTGTAAAGTGTGATTTAGCATTTCAGTAACTGACATCCTCATTGATTCCCAGAAAACCCTTTTTTCTTTCAAACACTGATTAGTTAGAGTCTTTATAGAAAAATAAAGTGGCCAAACCCTTTTTAAATTTTTTTTTTAATTTTATTTTTTAGGTGTAACACCTCCTGGAACTCAGGTAAATTCTGGAAGTTTGTAATAGTGGTGTGGTGGTGTGCATGCATGGCTTTGCAGCTTTAAAAGAAAACCAAGAAAACCTTGTATCTTACTTTTCTTATATGGAGCTGCTTTGCTTACTTAACTGTCAGTCTGTAATTAATGTTGAAACTAATAGCTCCAAATGTATTTCTTATTTGTCAGTTACACAAGGTTTTCATGATCTTTTTGTGTGAATGTGGTATTTTGTTATTTAAAGACATTTCAGCTTGAACTAAGGTGTGCGTTTCTGCTGTATTTCTAGTTCTTCTAGGATGCGGGACACCAATAGGAGGTGTTTCTTGTGGTGCTTTTAGGTCTTTTTGCCCTACCTGAGCAGCAAGTGACTTGTAGCTCAGGTACCTATGTCACTTTAAAGCCGACTGTTTTCAGATTTAAATCTTTGCAAGCGTCAGGCTAGATAGTTACTCAGGGTAAAGCTGGGATTTTATTTGCCCTGAAGAAGATTGAAGGTGGTTGTTCTTTCTTTATTTTTCCTCTTTTTTT
>JAKFQP010000635.1:131666-195330 GCA_023375905.1 Nycticorax nycticorax
GGTTGGACCTATAAGGGAAGTTTTTCTCCTCAGCCACATTCAGTAATTGAAACAGTGGATGGCTAAAGCTGTATTCCGCCAGTCCTAATTTCAGGGAGTTTCTGTAAACTGTCAGTCATAAGCAGTAGGAAGGTACTCCAGAGTTCACACTAACCTCTTGTAGTCAGAATGCCCTTGAAGCAGGTTTTTCTTAGTTTTGGAATCAGGGTGTGCTTCTGGGACTTTCACTTGAAGGTGTTAGGGTCTGATCACATTCACTTTCACTTTCTTTTCTGATGGTAATTGCACTGCCTTGGATTGCTGAATGGGAAGGGGGTGTGAGAGACTCTTAATAGCTCTTGTCACAAAGGAGTTTCTTGAAAACAATACTGACTTAAATGTGTTTAGATTTTGGCTTGCTGTCTTTGCTGTTGAATTACTTAGTATATTTAATATACACACTCAAATGAAAAACAAATATTAACCAGAATGTCTTTTCAGAGCTCTGTTTTGTTTCGCCCTCAGACAACGCATCCCGTAGTTTGTGCAGCCCAGCAAACTGCCACAACCAACAGTTCTGTTAACGAAGAGCACTCTAAACAGGTTTATCTGCTTTCCACTTGTATTTAACTTTTTAGTGGCTCTTGATGGCATCTCGGTCAGCAGTTATTGTTCATCGTTAATGGTATCTTTTATTTTTCCTAGAAATCCACGTGGACTGAACACAAATCACCTGATGGAAGAACGTATTACTACAATACTGAAACAAAGCAGTCCACGTGGGAGAAGCCAGATGATCTCAAAACACCTGCTGAGGTAAATTAAGTTCAGATGAAGATTACTGTGCTGTATGAGTTTGTGTGAACACAGGAATTGACTAGCATAACTTGTGCTGGAGGATAGCTGTGCCGATAGATTGTTTTCCAATATGAGCAAACTCTTCAAATAAGAAATGTTGCAAAAGTGCTTCAATCGCACTCCTTATGTTGGTAGAACTTGAGGCTGCAAAATGGACAAAACTCTCAACAGTTTTCCTCAATTTTTAGATAAATGTTCCTTATTAATAAGATGTCAGTCTTTTTAATATTTAGGTAAGTAATGTGTTTATCACTAGGGAGGATATTCCTTGGAAAGTATACTCTTTGTATTCATTGATCCTTCAGTTATTTCTTGGTGTAGTGTTTGTAGCTCACTTCTAGCTATCCTTTTAGTTTTAAAACGCTGCTGTAAGTTTGATATTATGTTTCTGTTTTCTGTCCATTAGCAATTGTTGTCTAAGTGTCCCTGGAAAGAGTATAAATCTGATTCTGGAAAGCCCTACTATTACAATTCCCAAACAAAGGAATCGCGCTGGGCAAAACCTAAAGAGCTTGAGGATCTTGAAGGTAATGTTAACAAAATTGAGTAGGGAGGGTGGCAGTGACTTGCAGGCTGTGCACATGCATGACTTCTGGCAAAAATTTGGTATGAAAGCATAGCAGTCAGACTTCTGTTAGAAAGGAATTCTACTGAAAGAAGCTGTACATAGTAGAGTTAACACAGTCTGAGATTTCTATGGAGCGGTCTTGTCCCGTGTCCTCACCACCATCCCTTTTGCCAGTACACCCTTATTCTTCCCTATTTATGTGGCAGCAGCTTCAGCTCCCCCTTGTGTCCCTGAATGGGAACTGAATGGGGATGTAACGGTTGGTGCCTTGTGCAGGGCCGCGTGTGCACTCTGCATTAGCACTAGCTAATGCTTCAAGCCTTTCTTCATCTTAGGGCTATTGTTGGATTTGACTCTTGCTTAGCCACCAATCCTTTGGAAACTTGTAGGAACTTAGTAGGATTTGTGAAGGGGTTTAGATTGATGGCGGAAGACGAGAGGCAGAGGGGTGACTGTACTAATCCTCGCTTAGGAAACCAGCGTAAAAGGGTGCTGGACTTCTGTAATACAGTATAGCTTATAATTGTGTCAGAATTGCACTTTGTTTTGGTGTCTTGGAAGAATTTTGAAAACAGTAATGTATTTTATACTCAAAACCATAGTGCTGGCTGTCTGCTGAAAGCCAAAATTGTGTGTAAGGATTTGCTTCAGTATTGATTTGCTTTTAATTTTTTACAGAAATTATTCTGATAAACTATGATGTGGCAAAAATACTAGCATTTTTTTTAATGCCCTTCTGTACTATAGAGGTAGCATCCCCTTTTGTACAAACATCATGTGATGCTGTGCTCCTGTTTTTCACTTTTAGCACGGTTTTGTTTGGTATTGTAAGGGAAATAAGATCTTGATGAAAAATCTACAAAATCAGCTGGGGTAAGAAATGAGCATTTTAAAAAGTACTAGGAAGAATAAGCATCAGTGACTTAAAATAGAATAGAAGGAAAGATCTGTTTCAGTAAACCTGACTTTATCTGTTCTTTAGCTTTATAAAAAAAGATGAAATGATTACTTTAAGCCAAGAAGTTGCTTTTTATATATACTGTAATCTTTATTTAATGGAATTTCTAAATTTTATTTCAGTCTGAATTGATGTCAGTCTTTAAAGGGCACAGATATTAACATTATTGATGGTAACATAAGTATTTAAAGCTGTGCTTTTATTAAATCTTGTTAACCGTAACTTTTTACCATGCATGTAGAAAGTATTTTTGAAGCTGTATTTTGATTGTTTTTTCCCCTTTCTCCTCTAGCAATGATTAAAGCTGAAGAAAACAGGTATGTTTTTAATGGTGTGCTAATGTTTTTTACATTAGGCTGCCTATTATTTCTTAAAAATGGAGTCTAGTCCTTGAATCTTAAAAGATGCTTCTTGCAGCTTTTCATTCCAAATAGTGGCTTACTGTATAAAAACTCAAATAATATATTCTAGATTTCTTTTTAATGGAAATGATTGATCTACACAGATGCACAGTTTCAGTAAAGCATTTCCTTTCTCTGAGCTAAGATTGTTTTGTGTTCTTCTGAGATACAATCTTTGTAACTGGACCTAAACCTCTCTTTTCATACTTTATTGACTTAAACTACAAGTTTCCCTAAACCATTAAGTTGTCCCATGCTTGTATGTGACTGTTCCTGGTTTTTGATACCTACAGCACAAAGCTCGAAGAATCAACTCCAACAACATCTGCCCCAGCTGCTGCAGCAGAAGCGACAAACACAACCACCACAGCCACAACTGCTGCTGACACAGCTGCAGCTGTTACAACCACCACTGCTACTTCTGCAGCAACAGCAGCCTCTGAAGCAGAATCTGCCACAGCTTCTTCTGCCGCAGAAAATGAGAGCAGTGGCACAGCCACAGCTGAGGAACAGGGACAAGCAACTTCTGCAGCTGCTGCGCAGGAACAGAGTGGAGAAACTGCAGCTAATGCAGCAGACGACTCTTCCAAGCAGGAGGCTTCAGCAGAGTAAGTGAAATTATGAAGCATGTGGCTTTGCAGCTTTGTATTTCTTCTAGGATCTGGTTTATCTTCAATTGTAGGTGGCCAGGCTCCTTTGACAGTTAGTTAGCCATTTCTTCAGTGAAACTGAGCATGACTCAATGGCAGCAGAGAAGAATAATGAGTAAGAAAGCTAGGAAGAAGTATTAAATCTATTTTCAGAAAAATTAATGCCTTCCTCTTGCCAGCCCTCTCCCAAAGCTCTTAAACCCTACAGAGAACATTAGTGGCTTGAAGATTTCATGAATTTTTTGATAGCTGTAAGTTTCCCAGGGTAACATTATACACTCACCCTGTATGTTTCCTCTTCCACAGAAGTGTGCAATTGGCTATCGTTAGAAGAAAATGCAATACTAAATAGATCTTTATCTGTTCCACCGGAAAGGAGGTCCTTTGTTTTCTAATAATGGAGAACTGATTATGCGGAGAATTACAGTTTATGATTTTTATCATTCAAGCAAAAAAGAAACACACTGTGGGGGATTACGGGCATCAGGAGATAATTATGGGCAAGAGGCATGGCTTTTAGGCACTCCCCTTTATATTTTTATATGTGTATATATATGAATATTCCTGCTAAATTTCAGCATTACATTTTTGTGTCATTTATAGATAACTTGATCAGGTAGCCAATTGCATAAGTGATAATACTTTTAGTTTGCTTTTTTTGATCAGTTGTGTATGGTGTCTGTAAGGAAGTGTCTTGTACAAATCATGGTGTTTATCAAGTGCAGCGTTACTATTTTGCTTTGAGTTACTATTTTAAAAAAGCTCATTCTATCTGATTACGGTGGTTTACTAGTGTTCAGTGGCTCTAACTTGGAAAAAAAATTTCTTAAATAATAAAATTATTGATTTTCATATATAGTGCTGCTTCAAAGAAAGAGGACGACGATGCCCAACCAGTTAAAAAAACCTATACGTGGAACACAAAGGAAGAAGCAAAGCAAGCATTTAAAGAACTGTTAAAAGAAAAGGTATTTCAGTCAACTCTTCTTCATGCTTCATTGACCTGCAAAACCAGCATTTGCCAGAAATGGCTAGACTTTTTTTTTTTGTGAAGAATTTCTCACTGCGGTGGAAGAGGACTTTTGTACTAGAAAAAAAATGAGGGAAAGAACGCTACAGTGGAAACAATACACAGTTTAAACTTTTTTTCAGCTCTTTGGGTGAATGGGGAGGTGTTGAGTTTTCAACAGGGTTCTCAGTTTTTGGGGGTTTTTTTTTTGTTTTGTTTTTTTTTTAATTTTCATCCTTTTACATGATCCCCATGTTGTAATGCAAACTGGTAATATGGTCTTTGTTCAAAATTCAAACTGGAACAGTGAGTGATTTGACAGACAGCTTCATTAGGTGCTTCAGAGACAGGCAGTGTAGAGGTCCATACAGAAAAAGGAGGAACTGATAGATTTAGTTTGCTGCGTTTCCATAAGCCAGTATGATTTAAAGACACTTTTTTTTTTTTCCCCTATGAACTAGTAATTCTAAAACTGTATTTAAGTGTTGTGGAAATTATCATTGCCAATATTTTTGTCTGACGGTGAGGTACATTTCTAATAAAAATGTTGCCTCGTAGTCTGAGCCCTCAATTTTTTATCTTTGTTTTAAAGATGGAGATGAAGTGGGAGTAAAATGAGACTGGCTTTGGTTTTCTTTCAGAGTATATGGGCATCTGTTTGTGTTTTGTCTAGTGAGGCAACATAGTTGCATAGTAGAGAAACTTCCAGAAGAATTTATTGTAGAAATAGCAATAATCCCCAAAGTACATTGGTTTTTTCCACATTGACTGTTAATAAAGGTAAAAAAAAGAATTGTGACAAAGAATGGTGTCTTAACCTTGAAAGTGGAGTGCTTTTTTTATTATTTTTTAGGGCTATTTTTTAAGGAATCTGTCATTGTTGGGTGTTGGTTCCGTATCTAATTAATGATTTTAATGTCTTCACAGCGAGTACCATCCAATGCTTCTTGGGAGCAAGCTATGAAAATGATCATTAATGATCCCAGATACAGGTACTGCTTGACTCTTTCCTCATTCCATTTCAACACAAATACTATTTTAGGTAGTTTGACTTTGCTGAGGTAACTTTTGATTGTTTTAATAGATGCTTGTGCATTTGTGAATGTGTACCATTGTCAGGGAACTTTGTTCCTTTACTACATAAAGAAATGCAAGTCCTAGGCTTAATTTTTCATTTGGAAAGGATGTGGCAGTTATTGTATTTTATGCTCTTTGAATGTTTTTCTTGGGAATAAAAACATGCATTTACAATGACAGAGATGAAGACTTTATAGGGTGGCATTTTTAGATGGGTGGCTGCTATAAACATTGGCAGAAAAGTGGTTGATATCCATGATAAAAATAGTATTGTAACGTGAAATGTGTAAACGCAACCTGAAATCATGATAGCAGCTTGTGTTTTATTATAACTGCTGTTATTAGTAAGTACTTGTTTTTATTGCTTTTTTGAAATGATCTTTGATAATCCTGAGGGAGAGACAGTGTATGATGACTGGCCATTTAGATTATGTTTCATTTTGTCTCAAAAATGTGGATTATTCAAATCTGTTACCTTTTGGCTGTTTGGTTTTGTTTTTCTAATTTAATTCCCTTTTATATAATTGATGTTGTTTTCTTTTTCTTTGATATGAAGTGCTTTGGCAAAATTAAGTGAAAAAAAGCAAGCCTTCAATGCTTACAAAGTTCAAACAGAAAAAGAAGAGAAAGAAGAAGCAAGATCAAAGTACAAAGAAGCTAAAGAATCCTTCCAGCGTTTTCTTGAGAACCATGAGAAGATGACATCCACAACAAGATACAAGTAAGACTGATCTTGAATGAAGTTCCAGCCTTCACTAGCTTGCCAAGTTAATGATCGAATCTTGCTGGCTTGCTCTTGGTGAATGCTAACCTTTGTATGTGCTCAGCTTGGAAAATCCTGTAACTAAAATTTTATTGGAACGCAAATATTTTCAGAGACCCAGGCAAAAAAACCCAACTCAAATGAGTGGTGTGCTGCTGATAATGATTTTAGCTTCTAATAAGTAGAAATATAAGATAACACTGAGAGGAGTTTTGTATTAGTTCTGCCATTAAGAACAAAGTAGTTCTGATAGCTTGTTCATGGAGGTTCATGCCCAAAGGGAGGTATAGCTAATAGGACTGTCACTGAAAATTTCACATATCTGTTTTCCTACAGTGTTTACTAGAACAGTGGGCTGAACGTGTGCTAGCCCTTGGATAAAAATACTGATGTAATGCACTGCAGGTGAACTTGCACTTATATGGAGAGGAGCGTATAGTGGCATCAGCTTTAGCTTTAGTTTTTAACTGTTTCCTTTGTAAGAGATATAAAGCTGTCACAGAGAAAGTTGCCCAAGGCAGAGAACTGGGGAGATTCATACAAAAGCATTACTACTTACAACAGAGTTCATTTAATGCTACTGTAAGCCAATGGTTCAATTCAAGTCAGCGTTGACCTTGTATGCTTGTTCTTTGTTTTGTACAGAAAAGCTGAACAAATGTTTGGGGAGATGGAAGTCTGGAATGCAATATCTGAGCGTGATCGCCTTGAAATTTATGAAGATGTTTTGTTTTTTCTGTCTAAGAAAGAGAAGGTAACTATATTTCAAACCTCTTTTTTTCCCTTGTTATCTGTAACTCGGGGACAGTCAAAATGCAAACACAAGGGGAGGAATCTGTAGGGAAGGCATGGAGAACCACATGAGAATGTTGCTGCATTACTGCAAACCATATACTGCTTACAGGGTACCGGTAAGGTTACACCCTCCCCAAAGGAGAGGGAGAAGACCAGAAGGGCAACAAGGTTTATCACCTGTGAGACACTGCTGAGAGGGGACTCTTCAGTTTAGAAAGATGTGATGGGGGAAAGGGACAAAGAAAAAAGCATTGGCGGAACACTTCAAAACTATGACTGGTTTTGTACATGTGAATTTGGAGACGGTTGTTCCTTATATTTCTCATTATACAGTAGGTAAGGGGTACCTTAGCAGGCAGAATGTGATGAATCTTTACCTAAACAAGCTATTGGAAGCTCTGTTCCTGCACAGTATGCAACTGACGTTGTGGAACTAACTGCTCCAGGGTAACATTTTGGAGATCAAAATTTCCTGAAAAGCTACCTGTGTGAAACTGGGGAAGCACGATCACTCCTGTTATCTTCCCCTAGTTCATTGCAGCCTGGTGGTGGGCAAGATGGAACCCCTGATTTGACCCTGTATGGCAGATACAATAGCAGTTTCTTTGAAAGGCCATTGTTCTTACTGAGATATGTTGCTGGTGATTTTGCAATGTGTTTAATTTTTAGTATGATTTTAATAAATTATATGATGGCTTTTATTCTGAACTGCTCTGAAAAACTATCATGGGCTTGTTAGTGTTTCCTTTAACTCAGTGGTACCATAGCAACTGTGAGGATCTGGCCCTAAATGTACCTGGTCAGTTCATCTTCACTGTGGTTTGGTAGTGATGCTAGCACTCACCAACATCCTTGGGTAAAGGGAAAACAGGCAGGACTATTTCTGAAATTGATTTGAGCAAGACTAGTGTTAAGGTCCACGCTTGCTAGAAAAGCAAAACAAACAGAAAGAGGCCGGCCATCCAAACAGCTCTGCTGAAGGAATTGCCTGTGATGAGCACGGCTGGTTTAGGGCTGCTCTTCAGCAGCACGGTGGGCCACGGTACCTTGTTGCAGCACTGTTTACTGAATGTACTGGTGGTTTCCTAGCAGTATCTCTAAAAGATGAGCACCTTTTCATGAGCTTTTCCCATCTATTGGGAACAGTCAGAGATAATTGTACTGAAATGCTTTATCTGTGGATGCAAGCAATAATAGTATGTAAAAACTGTATGTAGGTCCAAATTGTATTACGTTGCTTTACGTGAGAATGAAAGCTTAATTTTGTGTTTTCTTAGAGAACAATCTTGAGGCGTCATGTATTTTTGTCTGTACAACCAAAAAGAAAAAAATGCTTTTTCTCCTCAGGAACAAGCCAAGCAGTTACGGAAGAGGAATTGGGAAGCTTTGAAGAACATACTAGATAACATGGCTAATGTCACTTACTGTACTACTTGGTCAGAGGCTCAGCAGTATCTGATGGACAATCCTACATTTGCAGAAGATGAAGAACTTCAGAGTATGTAAAAAGTCTGTGTGTTTCTTTTGGAAGAGGGAACGGATTTGTCTTTAGCAGGGACGACTCCTGACTGGGTATGGCTTGCTCTTGCCCACTCCAGAGCCGCTGTGACAGCTGCTGAGCTGTCTTGTTTGGTTCCTTGGAAACAGATGTCAGCTTCAAAAATCATTACTGGTTAAGCTTAAAGATAAAGCAAAGGATACCTTTTTCGTGGGGATTAAATTGCCTTAGTAGTTGTTAGCCTTTGAAATTTGAAGTATTACTTGACAACGCGATCTGTGTTGCAAGTACTTGCACTGCCTTCTGCTAGCCTGAGTGAGGTCCTGCTGTGTTTGCTGTCCTAGAAAAGCAGTTGTAAAGTCAGGTGGCAATTTTTTTCCATTATGAGCATGTTTTTCTTACAAATGAGTTGATCCTGTATTTTAAGAGCAGCATACTCATTTACACAGCTGCAAAAGCATTCGACAAAGATGCTCTTGTGTTCTTACCTCTGCCCTGGGTTTTTAAGGTAGTTGTGGTAATGTGGGGAGATGCACAAGTGCTCATCCGCAATACTTTTCCAATAAAGGCTTCTGTGCCTATTTGCAATGATAATTTATCCAGGTTGGGGTGGTTGTTTTTTGCTGCTGCACAGATCTTCATGTATTTCAGTGCTCAGTGAAGCTTCCACTCACAGTAACGATTGGCATCGTAAGGAACGTTCTACAGTCAGTGTAAAGAAATACCAAGGTTTACTCTTACCGCTCTCTTGTTATCTGTTGCTAGACATGGATAAGGAGGATGCACTGATCTGTTTTGAGGAGCATATCAGGGCATTGGAAAAAGAGGAGGAAGAAGAAAAACAGAAAAGTTTGCTTAGAGAAAGAAGGCGACAGCGTAAAAATAGAGAATCTTTTCAGGTTGGTGGACTTTCTTTTTCTGTCTAGAATATCTAATCACACAACACAGCTATGCGGGTTTTTTTATTTCTTGGGGTAGGCTGACGGGTGCGTATAATGCGTCAGTTATCAGCATTGTAGCATTTTGTTTGCTGTAGAATACATCCGTTTGCCAGAAAGCTGCAGAAGTTGGGGAAAGTGAGAGGAAATAGATTTGAATGGAAAGGAAACGTGATTGGAACATTGTAAACGGTGGAGGAAGGCAGGAAGAAATGATGATGTAAAAAATGATTTTTTTCAATTGCATTTTAACAAAAATGGAATTCCAGTTATCAAGAGTGTCCATTCCAGTTGTTAGGCAAGTAAAAGTATCATGAATGACCGCAAATTTCCATTTCGCTTGTGTTTTTTAAAGCTGTTTTTAGACGAACTGCACGAGCATGGACAATTACATTCAATGTCCTCCTGGATGGAGTTGTACCCAACCATAAGCTCTGACATCAGATTCACTAATATGCTTGGTCAGCCTGGTAAGAACACTGTCTCTTCCAACCCTGTAGAAAGTGAGGTAAAGGTCTTGGATTTGGGGCAGAATAGAGCAGGGTTATTTGTATATTTTCTAAATCTTTTAAAAAATGCAGCTCTTTTATTAGAGCTAGCTTTTGACTTATCTAGTTTTTTCGTCAGGATCAACAGCACTTGATCTTTTCAAGTTCTATGTTGAAGACTTGAAAGCGCGTTACCATGATGAAAAGAAGATAATAAAAGATATCTTAAAGGTGAGAGGGGAAAATGCTCCGTTATGTGGTTTCTTCTTTTAATGCCACATATATCATTCGGGTGAACTCTTTGCTACTGGGAGATGGGATTTCACATTGCGTTAATGTCATGTGCATTAGCAGTGATGTGAGAGTTCCTGACTTACCTGATGCCAAAGAAAGCAATTTTCTTACAGGATAAAGGATTTGTGGTTGAAGTGAATACTTCTTTTGAAGATTTTGTTACGGTCATCAGTTCAACTAAAAGAGCTACTACTTTAGATGCAGGAAATATCAAGCTGGCTTTCAACAGTGTAAGTATTAATACATAGGAATGTTCAAAAAATTATAATGTGAAATCTCTTGTAAAAACAAGACTTGGCATTTATTTTCACTGCATTGATGTGACTCCTTCCATAATATTTGAGATGCTGTGCTTTAGAGTTGCTTATCATGATACCGGTTCCCCAAGTAAAGATCACAGAGGTATATCTTTATTCAAAACATAAACGTTTCTGTGGTAGGAATGAAGTAATGTTCTCTCATTGATAAGTAACTTTTCTGACGAGGGATTTGTTTGTGCGCTTGTGTTATTCTGGCTTGCGTTACGTGTTAACTCCATTTTAGATTCTGAGAAACAGCAGTTGCATGCTTTAAATAATTGGTTAATTTTCCTGTACGCCCAAGTGACCAGTAGAAAACTCTAGAAAGGTGAACTGTCTTTGGGCTTTCCAAAAATCGCTTTGAACTGAATGATTAGTCTTCCATTTTGATATCTTTCAAACAATCTTGCAACTTCTGTTTGATAAAGCTGCTAGAAAAGGCAGAAGCCCGGGAAAGAGAGAGGGAAAAAGAAGAAGCTCGCAAAATGAAGCGGAAAGAGTCGGCCTTCAAGAGTATGTTGAAGCAAGCTACTCCTCCGATTGAGTTGGACGCTGTCTGGGAAGATGTACGTATCGTCACTTAATTATGAAATGTGTTTAACAGGCTGCTGCATGCTAATGCTTCTATAAGTAAACCTGGATTCTCTAAGCTCTTAGCGTTTCTGTTTATCTAACTTAGAGACACAAAAATTGTCCTGTCACTTCTTCAGTACAATTTTAAATTTGATGTGAATAACTCTCATTCTATTGATACTTTTGTTTGAATGCAGTTTAAAACAAACCAAACCCTAAACCCAAACAAACAAACAAACCCCACTCCCACTGCCCAAAACACTAACCATGCAAAGCCCCCCAGCTTAATTTAAAGGGAGAGAAAGCACTTTGCTTAGTGTTACGTCTTTAACTTTGCTCTTGTAAGGTAACCTTTAAAGACCTTTCCTCTCAAAGTATATTTTGTGTAAAAATGCCTGCTTTAACAACCTTGCGTGGCTTAAGTGGCGTATGCAGGGAAAACCAGTCTGAGTCTGCGTGCCTCCATGTGTTACAGTTTTACTGAAGACCCTTCTGGTTGTGAAGCTGGCATAAAACCCATTTAGCCTTGTGGCAGTACAGTGGCTTTTTCAGCTGCTGAAATAATGTCTATTGTTTTTATTTCTGAATAGCTGTATTTCATATTGGTATTTCATTGCCATCTCTCTTACAGATCAGAGATAGATTTGTGAAGGAACCAGCATTTGAAGACATCACTCTGGAGTCTGAAAGAAAAAGAATATTTAAAGATTTCATGCACGTACTAGAGGTAATTATTACTTTTGGTTTTTCCTGATTAGAGAATATACACAAAAAAATTTTAGTTGATAGGCTCTTAAATTATGAGGGAAAGGAGAGGGATTTAACAGAATCCTACTGATTTCTGTTACAGTGGGCATTGTGCATTACGTAAAAGTAATGGATATTAAAACCTCATCTTGAAAGTAAGGAACTCGAGGACGTTACAGTTATTTGATATTATTTGGTACAGAGTTGTTCTTTCAATCTGCTTCCCACAAGAATTTTCAAAATTTAATTTAGCATCAAAATTTCCTAGTTTATTTTAGAAAAACTGATTCTTGCTGTGATTTCATACAAAACCTGATGGAACTTCTGCAGTGTTTTGCTCACTACAAATCTGAAACTTCGAGAACGTGCCAAGCTTTTTTTTTTCCCCACTGTAGGCCATTTCTTGCTGATGTGCAAAAGGGATGATGTAGTTTAGTTTCACTCGTAACTTTTGGATGGGCCGCAGTAAGAGTTAAGCTGCAGAAGTTTTGACCAGTTGTTCTTGCTGAGTCAGGTGCTGCTTTTTCCTGGATAATGAGAGATCCAATTTTTCAGCACCTGCTCTTTGGGATTTTTGTGTCATTTTCTAGAGTTTGTAAGAGACTCTAAATGGCTTAATTTCAGAATTTGACATTTGGCAAAGCAAGGTACGCGGTGTGTTCTAGGCTGTCTTGAGCAGGGGCTGTAATGGGAAGCATTGAAAGAGGGATCCAGGTAATAGAAGCTGTGTGCATCCACGCCTAAAGTTGTATGCTTCCTTGCTTCTAAATGCTTCTGATTACAACTTTAACATGGCAATACCTGTGCTGTTTATGGGTTTTGACTCGATAAATGCTTGATTTTATTTTATTTTTTAACCACTGCAAGCTGTAGATGCCTTGTGGATGATAAGAAACGTCATTACAGTTCCCTGCTGTGTCCTAGAGACCGATTATAACATTTGCCTTCTCTCATTCTCTAGCATGAGTGTCAGCACCATCATTCAAAGAACAAGAAACACTCTAAAAAGTCTAAAAAACATCACAGGAAGCGGTCACGTTCTCGTTCGGTAAGCTGTTCCACAAGGTCTTAAAATCTGCTTCTGTATTCATAATGCTGTTGTCTTGCTAACCTCATTGTTCTGTATCTCAAGGGCTCAGAGTCTGAGGATGACGACAGCCACTCAAAGAAGAAAAGGCAGCGTTCAGAATCTAGATCGGTTTCTGAGCGTTCTTCCAGCGCAGAATCTGGTAGGAGATTGCTTGGTTTTAAATTGATGTTACTGTTTTATTGCTGGGTCTTTGTAATGTTATTGATGTATTTTTGTTTCTCTGTATCTTTGCAGAGAGAAGTTACAAGAAGTCAAAAAAACACAAGAAAAAGAGCAAGAAGAGAAGACATAAGTCTGTAAGTGCAGTTTGCCTTCATGAGTTGGCTAATGGACAACTTGACGCCTTACGGCTTCAGTAATCCTCTTTGGGTATCTGTAATTGTCCAGCTGCCTCTGTAATTGGGACTGCGTGAGATGAGCCTGGGGCTGTTGGCAGCATAATCACTTTCTGTTATATATACCTTAATATTAAACCATTTAAGACTGCTAGATCTGGGGGGGTTAACTGCAGTCATGCCGGCAGATGTAAAGGACTGTACCAGTACCCTGGTATTTGCTGGTTTTCACAGCAAATCTTGGTGTTCACTTCTACTGCGGAGTGCTGGGAAGAATCCCAGCCATCTTTGCCTTCTGCTGAGCATCATTCCTTTTGTCTGCTTGGGTATCAGGGTTGCGTTAGAAGCCCTGATACCGAATCTACTGGAGCATCAAAAGGAGCTAAAGAGCAGAAAGAGGGGAGTTTTCACTCTGCGTTGGCTGGGGCCGAAGAATATTTTTGGTGTTTTCCCCTGGGTACAGAAGGAAGTCTGAGTCTCTGAACTCATCTTGGCTGCAAAACTCTTCAAAACTGATGTCTTCTTCTGCTTCTGTAATTCTTTAGCAGTTCGCTGTGCCCTTCAGTTCACAAGGAGGGGGGATATTAATTGTTAGCCGTTGAGTAAGATGCTAGGGCTGAAGGGTTGCAGCACCCGCGGGGCCACGGCAGCTCAGCAACACGGAGATGAAACGTGGGGTAAAAGCACGGTGGTGACACCTACTCCCTCGCAGTACGGTTAACGGTCCAGGGGAAGCCCAGCAGCGTTAACGCCATCGAGTACGGCCAAGCAGCTGCGTAACAGAAACGTGTTTCCCAGCTTTCGCCCTTCCCAGAGATTTTGTGCAACGGCTGACTCGTGTGTACAGACGAGATTTATCGCGTGGCAGCCAGCACGCCCCGTCTCCGCGTGCACCGAGAATGGTGGAAGCTCTTCTGTGTCGAGCAATCCTCTCCCCTTTTCTTTTCAAATCGCTTCAGGAATGTTGTTGCATTGCTTACGTCCGCCATGGTCGATAGGATGTGCTTAATTAGTAACCGCTTTAAGTGGCGGTTTGATATGTTCTGTACTGAAATGAAGTCAGACTTCTCTGAGGTGTGGTTATTCTATAAATTAGTATTTAATATATTTAATATAGATACTTAATATTTCCCCCTTTATTTACACAGGATTCACCAGAATCAGATCTTGAACGAGAAAAAGACAAGAAAGAGAGAGAGAGAGAGAGCGAAAAGGACAGAGCTAGGCAAAGATCTGAATCAAAACATAAATCTCCTACTAAAAAACGACCTGGAAAAGATTCTGTAAGCTTTCTTGTTTCCTTTTTATCTGATGCTTCGGGCTTTCTGTGTCAGCGGGATGCTGTAGTGCAGTGTGCGAGCTTTACAGCTTTACCTCTCGTAAGGTGCTGAAGCTTTGTTTGTGTGCCATATGTAGATAAAAGCGACCAAATGTTCAAGCAGGACTTAATCATACAGATCCTATTCCCTCATTTAGTGGTTTTTTTAATTGATGTGTGAAATTACTATTCGATTAAGTGCTGTTTATTGTTGCTCATTGACTTACGGTGCGAATGAGGTGCGTTATTTTACGGAGGGTACTGGAGTTTGGTCCCTGCTGTGGCAAAGCAGCATTTACGACTGAACTGCTGTTCCTTGTTCATACCATCGGCCAGGCTGATCCCAAAGGAGAGGAGCCGTGCAGCTCCTTAAACATTCGAGTGCTCGGGTAGCACCTGCACTCCAAAATCTTAGTGGTGGCAGCGCTGGGCTGGTGCTAGGAGACACGGGAAGAAAATCCCAGTGGGACGAGGTTCCGCAGTCCTGTGGGAGCGTGCTGGTGACCGCAGCCCCACTCTGCTCCTGTGCTTCCGTGTGCATCTTGTTTTGGAAGGGGCTTAGAATGGTGTTTTTCAAAGATGCATACAAGTGTTTGAAAAATAGAAGCTTCTTTTAGTTCGGCATCTTTTGGGGTCTCTTTGGGGGGGAATTGCATGCCTCGCTCTGGTCATTCAGTCTGCGGCGGTGTCCTCCTGGATAATGCCCCATGCATTCCACCTTCCGAGAGGGCAGATGTCTGGTTTTCATATTATCTTCTTAAAATAAGCTGCTTTGGCCTCCAGCTGCCTTTGAAAAATGCAATTCCGTGGCCCAATGGGGGCATCTTCTGTTGAGAACGTGAACGCGGGTGTGATTAAGCAGATGTGGTCTGCAGGAGGACCCTCGCAATTCCCCCCCTCGTCCTCCCTGCTTCTTGTTCTGGCTGCTGCTGCCGCCGCCCTCGGGGTTCATGAGCCTGACGCCGAGTGGCCTTTGTGCCCTGTCTGTCCGTCTGTCTGTCTGTCCTTGCAGAGGGCTGGGCGGGTAGCGCCATGGCATGTCCCATGCTGCCAGTGAGCCCACACAGCCCGGAAAATAAATCCTTCTTGCTGCTAACCTTGCTTCTCTTGCAGGGGAACTGGGATACTTCTGGCAGTGAACTGAGCGAAGGGGAGTTGGAAAAACAGAGGAGGACTCTTTTGGAACAACTGGATGAAGATCAATGAGAACGTTATTTATACCAAATATGTTTACATTGTGGCATAATAAAAGAAACCAATGTCTAATTCAGGACGTGGGTTCCAATATCCTGAGTTCCATTGTTGAAGTAACAGTGGGGTTTAATTTTACTGCATAAATACATTCAAGAACTATTGTTACAGGCCTGGCATCAAATCTAGACAAAGAGACTGACGCCCCGAGCACGAAGCCGGGTGCCGGTCCTGGACCTGCAAGGCAGGACGGTGCTCTGCTCGCTGTGGAGGGAGCCCTCTGAGGGGAGCGCCGCGGTGCAGGGCCCCCCCAGCACTCGTGGGGTCACCTCTGCGGGCCCGGGGAAGCCTTGGCACCTTTCTAGCAAAGCGTCTCTTAAGTACGGTCCTTCCTAGAAAGGCGCTAACGCGGGGTTTCCTGGCCGGCGTAGGCAGATAAAATTTCATTTTTAGAAAGAGATTCTTTAATATAGTTTCTTGTGTTTTTAATTTGTTTCAAGGATTTGGGTTTTTATTTTGGAAAGGGGAAGGCAATGGGAGTAATGAATCCACCTCTTGATCTGTACTGCAAAAAAAACCCCCTAATCAGCTATTGGAATCGCTCTTTGGTGAAGTGCGTCACTGGCCAAACCGCTGTTGAGCTTTGCACCAACCAGAAGGCGTTGACTCCCCGGCTGAGGCTCGTGCCTACGGACCATCCCAGCGGGCATTTGTACGGTAAATTTTCAAAGCCTTGGAAATGCGGTTGAGGGGGGACGGGAGGGGCCCTTCGTTGCAGTGCCCGCAGGGGGGGGCTGCGTGGCACAGCCGCCCCAACCCCATCCCCAGCAGCTACGGGTGTTGTTCTGGCATTTTATCTTTCCATTAAGCAAATTTTAAAATAAAAATCAAATTGTAAATGAATTCCAATGTGTTGCCTTAAGAACCTGCTGAAGAATGTACCACCACCTTTCAACGGCAGCCGCGCAGCCACCTCTGGGAGGTCCCTTCAGAGGGGAGCGGGGAGCAGCTCGCGCCCCCTCCCCTCTTCCATTGCCTCTGGCCAGTTTGCGCTTGGGGGTTGCCAGCCCCGCTCGGTGCCGGCTGCTGTGGTACACGTTCCGAAACCTCGCCCATGCCAATATTTTTGTACATTTTTATCAATTATTAAACCTCGTCTTCTAGCGTGTACTAGTATTTATTTCTAGTTTTAAATACTCTGTACAGCTCTGGTAAATTATAATTTAATCAGTCTTCTGATTGTTGGATTTAAGCGACACGTGCTCACACCAACGATGTGAAGATGAGCTCAGCTTCCTTTCCAGCGCTGCTTTTCCTAACGCGACAGCCGTCCTGGCACGTAAATCCCCAAGAGGTCCTGTTCACGGGGACACGCTTTCTTGCTAGGGTGGTTACGTGATTAAGAACGCTCTTCGAGATGATTGATTGTAATTAATCATTTGAAATAGAAACCGCTGGCAGCAGCGGATCCGCTCTGTGGGGCAGGACCTGATGACTTTTTTTTTTACCGAGCTGACGTGGTTGGCGCCGGGGGCTCGGTGCAGAGCGCGCTTCACTGCTGGTGTTTTCCAGCAGAGCGAGGGGTTGTTGCTCAGCAGCCAGTTGTTGCCCAACAATAGGGGAAAAAAACCCTGGTTTGGTCAAACAGGATTTGTATTTCTTTGTAGCCAGGGGCCAAAATCTGGGAGGCATCCGAGGGGTTGGCAGGGGCTTTGTGGCCGCTTGCCCCCCCATAGCAGCGGCTCCCCCAGGGCTGCTGCCCGCTGGTGAGGCTCTACCTAGGGATGTTGCTAACCCTGTAAATTCACTTTCCCGGATTTGTATTTGAAAGCCAGAGCTCTGGAGAAGGTGAGGCGAAGCCCCAGGCGCGTCGCGCGTGGGTTTTACCTCGACGCGGGCAGGCAGCGCGCGCCGCGCTAACGGAGACCGCGACCGCTCGTGATGGTTTGCAAATGCATTAGCACTGATGTACGGGATTTTGTTACTGCCTTGCATTTGCCTGGGGGGGGAAAAGTGTTTCTAAGTAAATATTACTTTTAAAAGGTTTGCCTTTATTTTTCCATTAAAAATAAAAAACTGTAAATGTAAATTATTCTAACGTTTTGTTTTGTTTTTTAAATGTCTTAACTGGATCTTGCAGAAGAAATGCACCTGAGAAGGTGACTGCTTTCAAACCAGTCCTGGCAAGGCATGGGTTAGTTGGTAGGGAAATGCGTTCAGGCTTTTTTTGCAGGTTTTTAGTTGTCTGGTTGGGGTTTGGGGTTTGTTTCTGTTTTTTCTTTCCTTGTTTCTGTGTCACAGCCTCAGTTTCTGTGGCAGCCCAGCGCTGGTGTGGCGGAACTGGGGTGCCTGCGTAGCCCAGCCGTGCTCTTACACAGCGATGCTCAACCTCTGTATTTCTGCCTTGAAATAGAAAGGATTTTTAGCAACATTGGGCACTTTCTAAGCATTAATGGCATCACTCTCAGTGTTTAAATTTGGCTGTTGTTGATTTGGGCTGTTGTGCGTGTGGCCCTTCTGCGCTCACGGTCCCGTCTGTGGCGCATCGGGTCCGATCCCCCCACGGGGCCATCGGCGCCCGCTCCATTGCATTTATTTTGTTAAACCCTTCTAAAAATGAAATTGAATTTTGGCTGAAGTACAAACTTGGTTTTCTTAGGACTAAAATATTTATAGCATTGAGAGGGGTTTTTTTTGTGTATTTACAGCAGATTACGCCGTGCCGCTGCCTTTCATGCATTGCTGCACCGCCGGGCCGTAGTCCTGTGCCCGCTGCAGGCCCAGTGAGCCCCAGTTTGTCCCCGTGGCCTCCTGCCAGCCCTGGCTGTGCTGCAGCCAAATGGGTGCTGCCGGTGGCCCGGCGGCCGCTGTCAACACCAATCCTGCTCGGTGCTCGCTGGTGCAGGGGTGGGGAAGGGACCAGCGGGCGCCCAGCACCAGGGCAGCCCCAGCCCCTGGGTGTGGAAGGGCCCCGGAGGGTCCCGTCCTCCCATTCCCCATCTCCAACAGCCCCGAAGAATTGCACTTCGGAGGGGAAAACAAAACAACCCGACCCAAACCACCAGGGTGCATTTACAGCACGGCACGCTCAGATGTATAAAAGCAAGCAGCAAGTGGTTTATAAAAAAAACAACACCCCAACCAAGCCCAAAACCAAACCAGGGCTCAGGCTTTCCCTCTGCCCCTGCTCTAGGTGGGCGCCTGACCCCACCATTTTGGGGGAAAAAAAATGTAAAAGTGACCAAAAAAACCCCCATGATGCCTGTGTAGTAGTGTAAATAGTTTATTTGCTCTTATGCCAGGAACAGACCAGGAAAGTAACATGAACTGCTTTATAAAACACGTCTAATATTGCTAAGCAGCAGGTCTATTACTAGAAAAATATTAAAGAGAACATGCCAGCATTCTAGGCTACGTGCACGGTAATTTTTGTCTTCAATTAATTAAAAAAAAAAACCAAAAAACCAAACCTTTGAGCTTCAGCATGTGAGAGCTATTGCGTTTAACCAGTTTGCCTAACGATTCATTAAATTAATTGCCAAATTTTCTTATGCAGATTAAAATGCCCTTCTGCGGCGGTCGGTGAAGGCGGCGCTTTGGCATGTTCTCTTTAGCGTGTCAAGGACACGTGGCTGGGAATGCAAGAAGGTGGTGGCAGTTTTTAAAGTAAACGTCCTGTAAATAGGTAAGCAGAGGTCAATGTGGTAACTTGGAGCCCCAAACTGTCCATTTAGTTAAATATAAAAACAAAAACTATAAGTTAAAATAACATTCAGATTGTATAGCACAGGCTGATGCTTTTTTTTTTTTAAACAATATTTACAATATTACCCAGAGGCTAAAGTGGGAATAAGAGAGAAGTGTAAAAACCATAAAAAACTGCACCAATTTTGTAGCAAAATATCTGTACATTTAAAAACAGATTATCATATAACTACACATGATCCAAGGGGGAAAAAAAAAAGGGACCTTCACCAGTGGTTCACATAAGCACAACATAAAAGAAAAAGAAATTCAGTGGTTAAATACTATACAATAAATTTTACAATTAACATATTGATGCGGTGAGCCCAGGAAAGGTAAGCTGTAAGCAAAATGTATCATCTTGGAAAGTACAAATTTCTCTTCAGTCCAGTTCTTCACTTCTGAGAGGATGGCGTGGCCCTGCCGGCACGAGTTGGGCTTCATCTTGCTGCTCTGGGACACGGGTGCGAACCGGTGACGGCGGGGGGGGGTGATGGTGCTAAAGCCTGCCTGGGCTCCCTCCCCAAGCTTCCCAAATGCAACCCGCCGGGAGCGGTAGGCTGGGCTGCCCCGCGCGGACCAAACGCTCCTTAGCAGGGAATTTCGACCTGGATTGTCCAAGGAACTTGGCGTTGGCGTGGGGCATCAACCCTAGGGAGCAGGGCGCAGGCTGATTCTCTGCGCGAGCAACTGAACTGCAACCGTCCTCCCAATCCTAATACTGATTACTGAGATGTTAATACCTTAGTGCTAATTAATAAATACGCTGTTACTCAAAAAGCTGCCTCTCGCTGAGGAACACAGACGTGCGGCTTCGCCACCCTTCTCGGTTTGTGCGTTGGCAACGCGTTTGGCCCCCAGCCCCCCGTGGCCCGGCGCTGCGGGCTCCAAACAGCGCAACCTCAAGGCGAAGACTCGTCTTCGTCTTCGTTTGCTACGCACCCTGTGATCTCGGCCGTGCGCGGCACCAGGTCCTAGCTACGGCAGCAGGGAGCCTGTGTGCGCAGTGGGAAAAGGTAGGGGGCTCTCGGAATTATTTCCATGTTACATATAGAAAGCCCTTAAATGTCTTCCTTTTTTTTTAAAAAAAACAAAAACCAAAAAACCCCACCAACCCAACCCAAAAGCCAGTAAGTGCAGCTGAAGCCAAGGTTAACCCCCGGCGGACAGCACGGGAATGCGTTTAAAAGCCGAGCACATCCAGGTACGTGACCTGTTTACCACCAGTCGGGATGCAGGGCGGGTCCACAGGAGCCCAGTCACTAAACTTTTAGATAATCAAACCAAACTAAACACCCAAAAACAACACGTATTTTACATTTTGGTTAAAAATACTGAATAATGTATTGGTGTAAAAAGATACCCAATCAAATCACAAGTCCTATTGCTTTGATTAATTTGAGCAGGTACTTCAATTTTAGGCACTTGTTAGCTACGGCTGAGTGGAGAGCCCAGCGCTGACGTTCCTATGCGGTTCCTAGGTCTCTGAGCCCTTTAGGTCAATTTTGCTGTTCCCAAGGCTGCGAATGAGTGGCAGAACGTAAGAGTTCACGCGGACAAGGTATCATCCAAGCACCCCCTTTCCTCGACACCTGCAGGTCTCCAGCTCACATGGTTATTTCAGCACCGTTCGCAGAGCGCAAGTTCTGATCATCAAAGCGCCGCCGGACGCTTCTCCTCACCGCGTCGGCCCGTCGGTACGGCTGGTTTCGAAGATCTGCGGAGAGGAAAGCGGGGTTCGTAAGCACGCACGGCGCGCCCGCACGCGCCCGCACGCACCCACGCACGCACCCATGCGCACACGCACACGCGGTCGAGACAAGGAAAAGTCCTGCTGGAAGCCAATCAAAGCAGCTTGTGTAGGAACAGGAGGAGGGACGTCAACCCACCGAGAGCAGAGGTGAGCAAGTACTGACGCCACGCGCCCAAGCAGCGGGTAATACTGGTGAAATGCGCTGAGGTGCTGGTGGCACGGAATGGAGGGACGCCGGCAGGTCGGCGTGGCCAGCTCCCCGCCCCCGGGGCCGCTAGCCTTGGCTCAGGTCGGGTAAGGGAGGCGACACCGACGGACGTCAGGCTGCTGTGAACGCAAGCCTCAGTCCTTCACGCAGCCTCTCGAACCCTGGCGTGAGCTGAAGGGGTTTGGTAAAGCGGGAGGGAGCTCCCTGGAGGCGTGCGACCTGGGGTACAACGGTGCACGTGTTCGGCAACACAAGGGTGGGGCTGGGCTCCCTGCATGCCCCTTAATTTAAAAGAGGGCGCCCCAAGAAAAAGCAGCTGGTAGGCTGCAACCGGCTTGCAGAGCTCCAGCCGCCGGCCTGCCCCACTGCCACCACCTCGCCCGGCTGCAGGGATGCTTCCTTAGCCAAAGGCAGCGGGGCGGCCAACTCCCGCCCTCCTCCTCCTCGCCAGCAGCAAAGCCTGGCCCCGACCCACCCTGCTGCTGCCGCTGGGGAGGTGAGAGCTCGGGGGGGGCGGGGGGGAGGGAGAGGAGGGAATATGGAGCATGCAATGGATCCGACAGCGGGGAAAGCTGGGGATGGAGGTGGTGATGAAAGCCTGCGTTACGTGTGCTGTTACATGCGTTACATGTGCTGTTACGTGTGCGGCTACGACATAAGGAGCACACGTTCGAGTTAAAAGTATTTCTCTCCTGGGAAACAAATTTGCAGCCCCTCCCTCAAATTTCCTGGATGACTTATGTCCCAAGCTCCTCAGCTCTTGCTGTACCCCAGGGGAAGGTGCCTTCGCTTGAGGCTGCCCTCTCCCACCTCCATGCTCTGAGCTGCTGGTTCTCCATCTCCCGTGTCCCGTTCGGTGGCCGTAGCAGGACCGAGAACATCCAGGGAACTATGGGGTTGAAACAACCCGGGGACAAGGCTGCCTATCCTGGGCTAAGCGTGGAAGAGAAAGGGCCAAAACGGAGAGAGTAGGAAGATGGCCACCAGCCGTGGACCCCCTGCACCACAGAGAGCGACAATAAATGGTCCCGGTCTCCACGGGCCTCGAGGCTCTCACCAGTATTACTCTCAGCCACATCTACCAACAGGCTGTCTGGCATACAGAGAGAGGAGGAAGCTAAGTAAAAAGTGATGCTTGCCAGCTCTGTGTATCCTCCACCACCGGTGTGCTAGAAGAAATCCTTACCCTCGAGTGAACATTTGGAAATTTAGTGATATTATTCTTCTTTAGGGCTAAACAGAAAAAAAAAAACAAAACAGAACAAAACAAAACACAAAATGATGGTTAAAGTAAAAAATGGGATGGAAAATGGAAGAGCAAGTCAACTCAGCGTTCAAAACTCCCAGGCACGTTAGCCAACAGAGCAAGAGGGGGTAAGGCCAAGGCTTCGCGCGGAGGTTAGACACGGCAAGGACAGGAGGGCCACCCTCGCCTCTCGCTAACCGAATTCCAAGCTGCTTTGAAGATTGGCTCCAGGAAGGTAATACAGCAATTAACTCGAAAGAGCAAATAACCGTTGAGCTGATTACAGTTTGCAATTTTATTAATTAGAAGCATTCGTAAAAATACATATGGCAACGGCGAAACACTGTTGTCTTCTTAAGCCGCTGAGCCCTTAATGCAAGACAACAGTGTTAACAGACATGCTGGGTTAAACACACCCGCCGCACACCTTACACCACACCATGTACATCGCTCAGTTCCATGGCAAGCTTTTCATCGTCGCAATTTCTGCCGTTCCGGCAAATCACGGAGCGTTTCCCCCGCTCTGCTCCATCCCCCCCCCGCCGGTTCGTGCGCCCCTGCCGCTACCGGGCCCAACCCCAGCACTGCACAACGTCCCAGTGAACTGGAACGGCCGAGTGCTCAGGCAACGGCTCTCATTTGTGTTTAGGTAAAGTTGGCATGGAACTGAAAAAAGTTAAATATGGATGTGACCGAAGGAGGAAAGATTTTATGCCGTTCATTTTATCCCGTATCTCACATGCAGACAAACATGCAGCTGCTGGTTAAGAAGTCTAAACCAGAACACTCCTCGCAGAGGACGTACGTTATTGCAGACCACCCTTCCAAGCCAGAAAGCAAACCCCAAGGAAGTCCCACTGAGTTCATGCAGCCCGTAACTTTGCTTTGGCATACAGCTGATGTATTACATGCATTTTACATAGGGAGACTGGCATACGGAGAAGGATCCGTAGGCCAGAGGAGATGACATAGAAAAGCCAAGTGCGCTGTCACTTTTCAACTGCATTTGATCTCCTAAATCTCGTGAACTGGAGGAAACCTGCACCAAATCTACCGTGACTTCCACCACTTGCTGTTCTATGGCATTTGTCAGGAAGGTGAGAGATGCCTTTGAAACGCAAGGATGGCCAAAAGCATCGAGCGCAAAGTCGATGGGATGGAATAAAAAGTTACTGAAACACAAGAACATGCAACAGAGGTGACATAAATACAACTTCAGGTGGACGCTGGACATTACTATACACTCAACATTCACATGATCCTGGCTCAGAGCCGTACGAATGGAGAAGTGTCAAAAAATCTACAGCAACCTTTCTTTTTTCTAAGAGCATCAGATGTGAAAGAGGAATAGTTTAGTAATGGAATTCCTCAGTGAGAACAGGTTCGCAGAAAAACCGAGAGCCCCGCTTGGCGGTTCGAGCGGTAAAGGGCACGGTCTTCAGCACTGCATGGGAATAACAGCCAAACAGACAAACAGAGCCGTGAGAAGCGGATCTATCGCATTAGTACAGTGTTAGTGCTCGCTTACGGACTCCCAGGGACGGGCTTACGCGTTCCCACCAGCCGCCTAACAGCACTGCACTTTGGCCGTTCTAAGTCTCTGAATAAGGATTTCTTACATTACATCATTCTCAATGGTTTTGAGAGACTGGGGCTCGACACGCTCCACGGAAGGGGGTGCTGTAGGACAGTGCCCTGCCCCGGATCAGCAGAGCTTTTCTGTGCATCTGATGAGGCACTGTCCAATTTAAAACAACACTTTCCACCCTTTCCATACCATTGACACGGGCCGTATTCAAGTGTCCTCGGTCCTACCTGACTTTCTGTGCCCAACCTTCATGATCACATGGCTTGAGGCCCTCAGCGACAGCCCCGTAATGGGAAATACTCGGCACAAGACCGGAGCAGATGTTTAATTTGAGGCTGGCGCTCCCTCCACATGTGGAGGCCTTTTGCATGTGGACGGTCTTCTGCCGCACAGAGAGCAGGAGAACCACTTTACCAATTACACAAGCTTCCAGGAGTCTGAAGGAGTTGTAGAAGCGGTAACAAATCAGATATTATAGCGACTCTGCCCTTTAAATAAAGAATGTTATCTTAGGAAGCTATTCATCAAGGTTCAAAAGAGTTGTGAAAGCTTCAAGCATTTCAGCCCTGTCATCTAGTTGGGCAAAAAACTCCCTGGCTTTCCTTAGCGAGTGGTAAACCAGCTCTCCTCCCCTCCTGCAGGAAAAACTCCTGTGAAAAACACTGAGGAGCAGTAGCCAAGGAAATCCTGCCCAAAGACCTTCTTTTGAGCTTCTGTGCAATGGAAACAAAGGACTGTAAAGCCATCGAAGCGTTAAAATTGCATTCCTTTCGCAGCACGGGCGAAGGATGTGCAGTAAAATCAAGGTACTGCAATCAGAGCAACTGTATAGATTAAATAAATTACTTGACTCCTGAGCAAAATGCAGTTTAGAAGGCAGCTCTTTTTATCAGCAAATATTTGCACCAAAGTCCTGACTGTCCCTGGCTACAACAGCGGGTTCTGCCCCTCTCCCTCCAGCCTGAGGTTGGGATCAGTGCGGGCTTTGCAGTAAAACCAGAAGCAGTTTAGGGTCATAAATCATTCAGGTTTGACTAAATGATTTGCTGTAACTGTGCAATAATGTGGTACAATTACTGTTAGTACATTTTAATGAAAACGTAGGCTCTTAATAATGTTAAACGTCGGTCATTCATTCCATTTATGGGGAAAAGAGATTTCTGGGAAAGATCTGCGCGGCATGCATATCCCCACCGGAGCATCTCCTGAGATGAGGCACTGAGCTGGCTACTCTAAAGGTCAGAGACCGAGTACGACCCCGCATGCTGAAAGAGAAGAACTAAGAAACAGAGCGTGTGTCCCGGGTCTGGGCACACGGCATGGGCTGCGGGCGCGTACAGGCCGGTTACTGGGGTTGGTTTGTTACACACCATTAGCAAAAGTTTCTGTACTTGATCTGCATCGCATAAACCACGTCCTAAACCGTGCTCGAGTAAGACTTTTAAGAAGTACACGAAGCACTGACAACAGCTACTAGGCAGATAAACATTTTTATCCTTTGTGAAAGGGCCTCTGAGATTAAGGAACAAAAGGTGTTTACCTGTTATAATATCTTCAATAGCACCATCCTTCCCTTCGTACACATGCCTGTTATCCTTGACTTGCCGCCGTCTGAGCTCTGCAATCAGCTCTTGCTGCTGTCTCTTTGTTTTATGCGAAGGGGACTGAAAGCAAAGAAGAGAGGACTTGGAGGGACTGACCTCCAGCCACCCCGCTCCTCTCTTCCTGAACGTGAACACCAGGTGATCCCACCGGCAGCGAGCAGCAAACTGGAACTGCCAGTTTTCTGCCCCATTTTGCAAGACCGGGAAAACAGCCGTGTGCGGTTATAGCTCACGTCCCACGGAGAGGACGGGCAGAGTCACGAGTTAACCTGGCTGTCAAGCTGCTTTTCTTTCTTACATTTGTAATCCACTTCCAAGCCTTCTCATCTCTTGGAACCGGAGGTCCAGGCTCTTCCCTCCAAAAAGCAGGAGGGGAACAAGGAGAACAGGCTTCCCCTCCGAGGGAAAACGCTTGGCTGGGATTAAAGATCCCCACAACAGCTGTGGGAAGCAGCACCAGCCGACCAAGTGGCTGGTTTAGAGCCATGGGGAAACTTTCTCCAGCAAATCTGAAGCGTTACCTCGACAAAAAAAACCACACCAGGGCAATTCCTATAAAACGTTAACGTGGGGCTCAGCCCTGCTGCCATGCCCTGGCAGGGCAGGATCTGGGGACCATCGTTCCTTGTCCCTGTGGGCGACGGGAGGCTCTGCACACTGCAGTGAGGTTTTAAGAGATACAGGGCCAGAGCAGAACAAAGTTTAGCTAATGGCAATGTGGACGAGATGAATTTCTGTCTCTTCCCTTTTTCTTGACTTTGCAGACTTCAAAGAAGCAGAACTTTTAAAAGAAAAAGAACCTTTAAAAGCTAAAAGAACACTTGTATTCTTGTAGCTTATTTTGGTTCTCTCACCACAAGGAGAAAACTTCCAGTGACTCTATTTAGAGGCAACTGTAAGTTGGACAACCGAAGTTCTTACACAGAGCTGAGGTTCCTGAACTACCAGGAAAAACACACGAACATGACGGCTCCTGCCTGCAAGACGCATCTGTTTCATACCTTTTGGTCCTGTTGCTCCATCAATGCCTCTTGCTCCATGAGTTTTTCCATTAAGGCCTGTTCCTGCTTTTTTCTCAACTCATTCTCTTCTTCTGCTTGCTATTTATCACCAAAAAAAAAAGCACAGGTTATAGCTTCCACTTGCTATAGGGAACCTCAACATTACCCATGAGTAACACTATCACTTGCTAGCACAGGGCTTTCCCAGGAAGCAAGCTTAGCTGTAGCAATTTAGCTGCCTCTGAACACAGTCTGAAAAAACCCCAGGCTGGAAGAAACCTTCCTAAGACACACAAACCATCTTCTCCCAGTCCCAAAAGACATGTACTCAGGGTTAAAGGTGTAAAGCGCAGCCGCCCAGACATTCAATTTTTGAGCATTCCTCCAGCCATGTTGTCTTTAAACCCTGCAAATAATCCCAGAAGAACTGTTTGTGCCGCCCCAGCCGGGACGGCTCACATCGCGTCGAAGCTAGAGGGAGCCACAGGCTGTTTTGTTGGGCGCCTGGAGCCACATGGGTACCAAACCGGGTTCAGAAGGACAGAAGAGAAGAAGAAGATGCTCCTGTTTACCTTGTAGGCCTTCACAAACCGGACAAACACCGGGAAAAAGACCGAGGGGGGTGTCGTCTTGGGATTCTCCCCAAAGTACTTCACAGCATCATCGAAGGCATCCTACAAAAACCACACATTTACCGCGTCGCGCACAGTTCCAGATAAGCTCACCATGCGTTGCTGCAGGATTCAGCGTGAAGGGTCTAGATTTCCTCTGCACATGAAACCCCTGGCTCAGACCAGCAAATCTACATCAAGCACTTGAGCCCAGGAACAAATCCACAACATGGCTGCACCTTCTCCTCCCTGCCGCGTACGTCAACGCACACCCCTTGCGCCGACGTGCTGCAATTCACTGTGGCACTCGCACCCCCTCACCAAGCCCCGAGAATAAAGAAGTACCTGGGCTATTTTGGCGTCGTCCTGCAGCTTCTTTAGCTTCCCTTCGTTGTTCTGAATGAACTCCTTCAGCATCGTGTTGTGGTCATGCATGGTGTACTCGCGCTTCGTCAGATCCAGGCCCCTCTGCAGCTCCTTCACGTCCAAGAGGACATTTTCAAGAGACACTAGGAAATAAAAACAGAAACGCTGCATCGCTCCTGCTCCACCAGCACGCGAACCCACAGCTTGAACAATTCCCCACCAAGAAGTGTCCCCACAGCCCAGGGTGGCGTGCCATGAAGTCCCTGGGACAGCACGCGTGCCACCACCGCTGGCCAGGCGCAGGAGGGGGACAGTACCTGCAGCAGCCTTCTCCACATAATGAAGTTCGTTGTAGAAGAGGGACACGTGCTGGTACTTCTCCTTGACCACATTTGAAATGTAGTGCAGCAGGGTCTGCTTTCGGTCTGTTGACTTTGTTTCTAGGAGCTGGGGAGAGAAGGCAAAGAGATTGCTGGGTGGGGGTGCAGTGGGCTCCAAGCAAAGTGACCCAACCGGCGCTCGCCCTTCCCTGGTGTTTCTCCATCTGAGAGGGACGGCTGTGAAGGCTCACTGAAGTGTTTAGCAGGTGGTTTTCAAGCTGGGGTCTGCAGAGCCTCTGAAGACACGTGCCTTCTCCTAAGTGGCCCCCCAAAACAACAATAAGCAAAGCAAACCCACATTGCCCGGCAGGGAGCACCTTCCACGCCGCCGCTCCCTGCCTTCACCGGCTGGAAAGCACTGGCCGCATCCCCCAGCAGCCACTCATGGACATGAAATGTGTTCCCACCTGGTCCCCACAAGGCACCTCTGGTTTACTCACCAGGTCTAAACTCTGTAGCTTAAATCCATACACAGCTCCTCGTTTACTGCTGTTCATGTAGTTTCCGAGAGCCAAGATTATCTGCCCGGATGAAACAGAGCAGAGCGTGAATTTTCAGGACAAATGCACGGCGCCTTAGGAAGCTCTGGAAGCAGAGCTGCTATGTCAGCATCCAGGTACAGTTTCAGTATCAGTACGGGGACGTACTGGTGAGTGCTGGAGCTACTGAACGGATCTAAAATCAGACCTACCTCCAGTATTTTCTTAAGCTTTTGGGATGACTTTATTGAGACAGATGCAGCTATTATCGCGTGAAGTTGCTGCAGATAAAGACAGGAAGAACTCTGGTTAATGCATGCCCAACCCAAGAGTAAAATTAAAATCTAAACACTCACATTCTGAGAAATACCTCTTGTTTTTCATCCACACCGTGGGCCCTAGCATGACTGCTATCCTGCCCTGACGCACCAGGATTTCAGACAATTCATTTGCACCGCAGATTTACCACACTCAGACGGGGCTGGGTAAAAGTGTGTTTACATTTCAATCCTTACGGCTGTGAAAGATGCACCAGGCTGAATGGGACACACTTCAAAGAGCCCACAGACCAGCACCGATAATAACTTTCCCTGCTGATACAAACAACTGGATTTTAATTTAAACCAGTTTTAAACTGGGTAAAGAAATAGGACAGCACGGAGCAATCCAGGGTACAAACAGCACCTGGGACATCAGAGTCGTCAATATATGAAAATACAGCTTGAAAACTACTTTTTCATTTGTGTAAGTGTTTCTTGTCCTGTCTCTGTGCGAGCTGATGATCCCCCCCAACACTCAAACCATCTCTCTGTCTTAGAAAAATTAAAATCTTTACAACCTTCACCGACTGGCCCACACCTTCGCATGCCTGCAATGCTGCCCGCGAGCTGAGCCGCGCCGCAGAGCGCAGCTCCCAGGCTGAACCCCCGGGGCATCCCTGATCCCCGCACAGCCAGAGCATCCCCCGACTGTCCCCAGGGGTTGTCCCTCACCCACCGGGGTCAGCATCTGGATGCTTTCTGCGAAGTTGCCTATAAACGCCATGATGGTCATCTTCTGCATCAGCCTCTCAATCTTGCTGAACTGCATCATGAACCGGTCTTCGTCGGACAGGTTCTCGATGGGTTTCCTTTCCCGCTCGTAGAGCCGCAGCACTTTCACTTCGTTCTCGGTGGGCAGGAACCGCATGAGGCACTCAACAAAATCCACCGGCAACGTCTTCAGGTCAAACCTGCGTGACAAGCAAGCAGGAGTGGTGTTACGACAAGACTCTACACAAAATGATGGAAAAGAAAAATCAGTGAGAAAGCTGCCCAAGGCAGCTCTACCTCCTACGCTGCTCAAGCTACACGCGAGCCTGAGTCAGTAGAGCAGTGAGGAATTATAAAGGAGCTGTGAAGTTCCCCTGCTCGTGTTGCCCTGGCTGGGGTGGGGGGGCACAGTCCTGCGTGTGAAGCTCTCCATGCGTGGTCTGAAGTTGTGCCAGGGCAGGTTTAGGTTGGACATTAGGAAAAATGTCTTCACAGAAAGGGTTGTCAGGCTCTGGAATGGGCTGCCCATGGAGGTGGTCGAGTCCCCATCCCTGGGGGGATTTAAAAGCCGGGCAGACGAGGTGCTTAGGGAAATGGTTTAGAGGTGGGATGGCAGGGGTAGGTTAACAGTTGGACTTGATGATCTTAAAGGGTTTTTCCAACCTAGACGATTCTATGATTCTTACAAGAAAGATGGGGACAAACTTTTCAGGAGGGCCTGCTGTGATAGGACAAGGGGTAATGGTTTTAAGCCAAAAGAGGGCAGATTCACACTAGATACAAGGAAGAAATTTTTTATAATGAGGGTGGTGAAACACCCAGAGAGGTGGTATATGCCCCATTCCTGGAAGTGTTCAAGGTCAGGTTGGATGGGGCTTTGCACAACCTGCTCTAGTGGAAGACGTCCCTGCCCAAGGCAGGGGGGTTGGACTAGACAACCTTTGAAGGTCCCTTCCAACCCAAACCATTCTATGATTCCAAGATGTGAACATGGTTACTGTGCTGATGTGAATGGTGCTGCTGGGCACCTTGTTTCTGTTTTCAAAGACGTGGTCGTTCCCCCCACCCCTCTGTGGCCACATCTCATTTTTATCAGAGACGATATGCGGGGAGGAGCAAATAGTTTTATTTAATCGGGCCAGAGCCCTGCGAACCCCAACTACTAAACCTGCCTCTATCTGCAGGCTTGGCCACCCTCCTCACCAGCCCAAAGGTAATGCTTGTGCATCCAAATTTTGGAGATACTCCTCAACGGAGAAATGGCAGATGTTTGTCACGGCCATGAGCACCAAGTGCTTCTGGATGGATTCAGGATCGGCCCCGAGGAGCAGGTACCCCTGCACTCCGTCCCCAGGAGCTGCTGGAGTGGGCAGGCAAGGGTCCGTATCAGCACTCCTGCGGCGGGGGTCTGCTGCGTACCTCGGGCCTGCCTGGGGCCCCTACATAAACCTAAATCTATGCAAAACCCTTCCAGTGCACTTGGACTGAACTCATGCTTTACGGAGCACACTACGAGAGTTGCCTCTTCCCGATACTCCGGCTTCCGAGTGTCCACCGCAACAGAAAGTACCGCGCAAACGGAGTGAGAGATGCGCCGTGCCACGGCGTACTGTGGATGTACGTGAATTAGCTTCGTTAATAAAAGAGGCGTTAATTTGTTAAGCCTAAACAGCGACACAGAACTGCAAGGTTTTTATTTTAGTTCAAGGGAATCTGATTTCTGGGAATTCAGAACGGTTCCATCCTTACTCCTGGATTTTTTCCAGATGCAAAAACATTTACATCAACTGCCAATTCAAAACCATTCCACTTACCAAACCCCACCGTAAATCTTAAACACGATTTCTTTGCTGACAAGTGTTTTACTTACACGTGAATAGCTTTGCATATTTCATCTGCCGTCTTTCCAGCTTTTCTTAAAGTAATGGCCAGGTTCTTGGCCCTGTTGGCATCCAGTAACGTGACTTTGTTTGACCCTTTCTGAGTTATCTTCTGCTTGCTTGAAGTAAGATCAATGGCTGGTCCTTGGGCTTTTGTTTTGAATATTTCTTCAAATTCATCCACATTTAAATCCTAAAAAGGGAAGAAAATGATTTATCCCTCCCGCAGCAGACACCCAAACCCGTGCTGCCGGCCGTTGTGCCAGAACTGCAGTCCAACGCCCGCGACGCTGAGACCTCAGCAGAGGGCTTCGCCCAGGGGCTGTGGGATGCAACGAGCTGAGTTAGGGAGCGCGAAATCTGGCCTCCACCCCCAACAGCCCCCCAGACCTTCGACAGTTCAGGAAAATATCCACGTTAGCACTCGGGCTCTCTCCAGCCGGGTGCCTCTTTGGGGCGCGGGGAGGACGCGGGACCTGCGTACTCGGCTCTGCGCCGCGCTGCTCGAGGCTTCGTTCCCTGGCACGCAGCCGCCCACCCAAGCCGAACTCCTGCAGACCCCACCAGCAATTTTAGGCTGGGAAAAATGAATCTTCCTCATCTCGGTTGATCTGTTTTAAACAAATGCACGCAACAGGTACCCACCCTTTATAATGGATAGTACCAGCTACCATCCCTAATTCTCAACCAAGGCACTCACGCTGACCTACTGGGTACCCGGGGCCACTGGATGAGCTGTTTGCCAAAATAACTGCCGCGATATATCCCTGCAAAGGCCGACATTCACTTGTGTTATGCACAGCAGCAGGAGGCAGAAGGCAGCAAGCAACCCTCATACCTCCAGGATCCTTTCGTCATCTATTTCGTTGAAGACCGTCCCATTGATCTGGTTGGGTTTGAGGGCGACCCAGTTGAACACTGGCATGCGGAACTTGGTCTTGATCGGCTTCTTGATTTTCACAGCTACAAGACAGCGGAGGAGAAGAAGTGACAAATTCCCCAACCGCTGAAAAACACCCCGTGTGCCCAGACCGCAGCTTTTGAGTCGGCATTTCAGCACTGGAGGGAGAACTGGCCAGAGCTAAATTATCCCACTGGAAAACCTGGAAAGACCTTGCTTCCCTGACAGGCAAACAGCGCCGAGAGGCTTTCATCCAGCCCCTCAGCTGTTTCGGGCCCAGCCTCTGCAGAACCAGACTGAACGCCAGAGGCTGCGAAAACCTCGCTAAAGGAAATGTGTTACTACTTTAGTACCGCGTGTCGTCTGGATTGATTTAAAAGCCCAGGCTATTTTTAAACGCTACAGAAAATGGAGAGCGTGGTTGAATTTAACCCTGTCTGGCTGGTTGTAGAGCTGATCTGCGTCACAAAACTCAATGCAGAGTAGGTGACAAGAAGAAAAAAAGCCCCTTTCCCGAGATTTTGGTAGAGGGAGCAGCCCCTGACACTGCCCGCTGCGGCGGGGCAGGGCTGCTTCTCACCAGGTTTGTCTTTTAAAGCAAAAGGGGGGTGGGCTGCCGCACACGTGAGCTTCAACCTGGTTGAAATAACAGGTTTAATCTCCTTGTGCGGTGCAGAACAAGCAAACCATTTAGTAACTTACACTGAGAAGCTATGAAAATGAAGACTGACTACTCTCGTTTATGTGGTGAACGGTACAAAGTGATGTTGGAGCAAGGGAAACAACAGTTGTCTACTCCTGTTCCTAACAGGGCTGGAAGGTACATGAATAACCTCTGCAGTTCAGTCCTCACTTCTTTGTATCTTGATGTAAACGTGAAGTTGTTAGTTGCTACAGAACCAGGATGTTCATTAAAGCGACCGATCAACGTTTTGCTCCCAAATTGCTTAGAAGATAAACGGTTTCTTTCCAAGCTGCAAACGTGAAACAGAGACCCTGGTCCTTCCTCTCCAGTGCTGGAAAAAAAGAGCCATCGGCCCAGCGGCGGTCGTGGCCGGGGAGGCTCAGCCCCGCAGCGCCCCCCTGCAGACTCACCGCTCCCCCCGGCCGGGGACGGAGCGCGTTTGCTTTAGCTCCGTCCGGTCTTTGCTCCCGACTCCTGCCTACCCCGCATTCGTAGCAGGAGCAATCTTGCTAAATATTCGACGCTCTGGAGAAACACTCGATTTTTTTCCCCCCCTCGCTTTCAGAAGATGGCCGGGTTCCCGGGCTGCAAAGCACTTCAGCAAATAATGACTTGGCTTTCCCCTAACGATTCTGTGCATATGCTTGTGCCAGGATAGAGACGACCCATTTCGGGGGACAGCCCTGTCGTGTACCGGAGCTGGGCGAACGCTGAGAACATTTCTCTCGCTTTGTCATTCCACTTTTAAAACAAGAGCCGAGCTGTGTGTCCCTGTCCCTTGCAAGCTCGTGCTCCTTTTGCAGAGACAGCACAAAGAATAAATCACTGGCAAGAGTGTTTGCTTGAGACAAAGAACCGTAAGTGAATAACAGGAAACATATACAATATTCAGCTTGAAAGTCTGTGTGTATTTTGAGAATTATATTCATCCAACTGGAAGACAGGAACACACGTGATCAACTTCTGCTCATCTAAACTAAACAGAGTTTTACTCTCTGCTTAAGTAATGTGGTTATTTCGAAAGAACTCCTAAAATACAAAAAAGAAATAGCTTTTTCCATCTGAAACACCCATGAAAAAAAAAATAAATTCACTTGCACATACATGAGAATAGCTTATTAACTGCTGCTGGGTTATTTCAGGACAGGAAAGGAAGCTAACCGCCTCGTGGGCCAGCCCCTGATGTAGCTCATCAAAACCTCTTGACATTTCCCTTCTTCCTCCGTGACAGAGCCCTGGCAAGGTGACATCCCCGGAGCCGTGCCGCTGCCGGCAGGGCCGTGGGGACGCGGTCCCGGCTGGGGACCAGACCCCGCCGCGGGTACTCGCAGCCGGTGAAAGCTGCCACAGCTCAGCACTTGGCCTCGCTGGGAAAAGCCTACCCTCGGCTCGAGGACGGCTCAAAAGAAACCGCACCTCTTAGTTACTTGCTGAAGTGCTTTGCTGAATCAGGGCCTCCCGGGTGCCAAACCCTGATGGTTGGCAGCCGTCCCCAAAGCTACTGCGTGCCCCGGCTCTGGCTCCAGCTCCGCCCAGCAAGCCCCTGCACCAGCCTCCCCCCTCCCCACCGCCCTCCCACCGCCCGCACGAGTCCAGGGGCACACACACGGGCACAGCACAGAGGGAAGCGTGGGGAGGTGGGTCAATACTTAGCAGAAAGCAACCTACAGAAGAGCTTGATTGGCCCGTCTGACCGGGAAGCAGAAAGAATAGAGAGAAAAATGTTAGTAATGGTCAGGAAAGCAGAATTTGTTATTTCACTGACTCCCCCCTCTGACCCAGAAGGTTCCTGCCCTGAGAAACACTCCTTTCTGCAGTCATCCTAGCAAGACAAGGCGCTTCCACTCTCCTTCCCTCTCCTAACCCAACGAAGAACGAAATATCCACCCCACCTGGCCTGGGACCTGCCTGCAACCTCAGCTCTGTTGTGCCTTCTGTGCCTTTTTTGGTTTTTTTTAATACACCCTGGAACCCTCTAGTTCCACGATGCTTTTCGCTTTCAGAAGAAACTTGAAAGGCTGGAATACTGAAATTAGTTTTCAAAAAAACCCCCCAATTAATCAGAGCTCCTCAGTTTCTCTTTCTGGACTCATATCGTGCTCTTAAGATTTCTCGGGGGGCAGCAGTGCGATACCAATTAGCATTCACTCGCCTGGCATATGTCAGAGAGCGCATTAAAAGACGATTAAAGACGGTCAGTACGTTTTTCTTCCTTCCAAAAAGTTTGCCATTTTTTTTGCACAGATATTTCTTCCTCAAGTTCTGAGTAGAAATCAAAACCATGAAGCTTTGTGTTTCTTTCAAAACCATATTTTGTTTGCTTAAAGCCAAAAGTGATCACGTTTGAAAAATATTTTTGGCAATAGCTTTAGTTTCACTGAAGAAGTCATTTCTTCCAGACCAAACCAAACCCATTCAGTTGATAAATGCTCTTTCCTTTTATAAACCCCTCGAAGCATAATACCAATAAGAGGCAATGGGTATTATTTAGGTAATTAAGAGGAACAAAGTCCCACCCCGGTACCCTGGCCGCTCTAGCCGAGGTGCCCTGACCTTGCCTTACTTTGTCGGCAATCCACAGCACGCCGGGGAGACGCGCGGGCGCTTTACCTGCGAGCCCTGAGTTGAACACCACGGTGGGAGAGGCTGTCCCAGGCAGGGGGGGTGCCGATGGCGGGGGCGGTGGGGGCAGTGGAGCCGCAGGAGCTGTCTCCGAAGCTGGACCTGGGAGAGGAGGTGGCGGCGGTGGTGGTGGAGGTGGCGGTGGAGGCGGCGGCGGAGGCGGCATCGGCACCGATACGGGACCGTTTTGCACTATGAAATGAAGGAAAAACGAGGCATTACTGTGAACACTGATCGAAATATCCCAAGCACACGCAGATAAAGTCACACCACCCGCCTTGTCCCCCACTACCCATCTCCTCTCCACCACTATACTGGCCCTAGCATTCACTGGACCCTTCACCAAAGCACTTCAGCGCCTTAACGCAGGAGGAAACTACCCTAATGCAAGATGCTGGTATTTTTTTCTATCAACTGAAGGGCTCAGAAATGAATCAGACAAACATGGGAGAGCAAGAGTGCAAACACAGCTGGGGCACCTCGGCGTCCTCGGCTGCTGCGAGGTGCCGTGACCCGCGGGTTCGTTACAACTGAAGGTGGTTTTGTCAGTGTAAGGCTGCTGTGACTGTCCCCGGCACAACAAACTGCACCTCCACTCCCGGCCAGCCCACCTCTTGGGGACAAAGTGCTTCTTACCTGCCTCGGACGCTGCTGCTAAGGCGGGTAATGGTGGTGGAGGTGGTGGCAACGGCACTGAAGATGCAGCTCCAGTGACCGGCGTGACACAGGTGCCAGCCACAGCCTCTGACCCTGCCGGCACCATCCCAGAGGCCAGAGCCACAGGAAGGATAGAGATGTCACCATCACCTTTCTTCTGGATCTTAATGGTTCCCTGCTTCTCCAGTTCATGGATCTTTTTCTCCAGCGTTGACTGTCGCTGGATGGCTTCTTCTTTTTCTTTCACCATTTTTCTCAAGGTGTGAACCTGGGTATTTGCATCTTTGTAGATTTCCTGAGAATTCCGCAGAGACAAAGAATTTGCACTTGTACTCAGAAAACAGAATCCCGAAACCAGAAACCGAACAGCCTGACATGGGACGGTCACTGCACCAGGCGCTATCTTACAAGGAGCTTTGATGCAAACCATACACCTTCGTTGGTGAGGAAGAACTCATTCTGTGTTCTTCCCAAGGGAGCAGCAATGCTGCGCACAGCAGAGTCCTGGGAGAAATCTCACCTGTGGACACCAACACCTGGGGGCGCAGAATTTCTCACCATCACTTTCTCATGGTGTCTCCTGTTTCTCATGCTAGTATCAAACATATAGCGTAGGTATGCGACCTCGATTTTGACTTTAACAGAGAGTATCCCATGCCTTGCTGGGTGCTCTACCTATGAGCGGATGTTGGTCCGTAAAGGGAAGCAGGAACAGAGCTCCTGGTGGCGGGGAGATTGTACCTGCAAGTACCCAGGGCAGACTTTCCGAAGGAACCCTAGAAGCACCACGCTTTGGGAAGACATTTAGGCTGAAGTTAGTTCACATTACACTAATAATTTTTGTTACTAAGTTTGTACACCAGGAATTAACGAGTCTGGATTGGGCACAGAAAGCTGGCTGCACATGACAGCACAGACACAGGGCACTTGCTCCCATCCTGCTGCTGTGCAGCCCAAGGCCGAAAGGCTCCGGGTCCAGCTCCAACGCCCCTCCAACCACACCTGCAAAACTCCAAAGAGAGATGCTACAGACCCGCGTGGTAAGATGTACCTGTCTCGTTCACCGATTTGCTGGCACGTTCAAAGAGTGTTATGGCCATCTTTGAGTGCACACACTAGTACTTCTACCTGAAATCTGTCCTAGGTTCAAAATTAGGGTGCTAACAGAAGCCACCTGGCCCGTTAAAGGAGCCATTACCTCCCAAACACGAAGCGCACAGGAGACCGCTACCCTGAAGCGTGGCCCCCAGCCCGAGCGTTCCCATCGCACCTACCCGAATCACATCCAGTTCTTTGTTTCTTTGCATAAGCTGTTTTTCCAGTTCCACAATCTTTGCCATGGCTTCGTTCTCCGTATCTTGGAGTTTTTCAGATAACTAGCATTCAAAAAAGAAATAGATTATATCAGTGGGTGACAGTACTTTTCCCAAGCAAAACGTCAGGAATGCTTGTTGAAGCAGTGGTACATCATAAATTGTTGATATCCCACCAAAGCCTGAAGTCTGTCTTTGGAAAGAGAGAGGGTTCCTTCGGGGGGCACCAAACGCCCCGGTGAAGGTTCCTCTGATGAGGAATGTTATCCTTCACTATGACCAGCAGGTGACCTGGCCGGACTGGCACTATGGACCTGTGCAGGTAAGAGAGCCTACTCTGCAATAAAGCACCTAAAATGCAATTCTTTTCATACACACTAAGCCTGATCTGAAACCCCAAAACCCCACAAAATACCACAGTGGCACTGGTGCAAAACCACCAGATGCTGAGATGGTGGAACCTATAAATATCACCTCTCACAATGAGGCTAATTTGATTAGTAATGAATGAAATTGTTTATTCCACACACACACCCCCCCCCATGGTCTTTTGATTTATTTTTATTTTTTGCCAGCCCCACAAACCCGGGATCTGAAAGCCCGTCTGGTCTTGCTGGCTTTTTCCATCACCACCAACCACGCCGCCTCAGGCGAGGCTGCAGAGGTGGTGAGGTGGCACCGGTTGCTGTGGTTTTGAGATAAAACTTCTGCAATTCTATTATTAGTATTTCTGTCAACATAGGACAGCAAATGATGTCCACAGCCCTGGGATGAGTCTAGTTTATGTAACAAGAGATCAGAAGCAAGCCCTTAAAAATCTGCCACCGGAGTACACCGTGAAGGTTCTAACCAGCTAAAGGGAGTAGATCTACGAAGCAAACGGTGCCATTTCTACTGCATCACTTTCCTCTAGCACAAGAGCACTTCAGGGGGGCAAATACTGCGCAGCAAGTTGTTTTAACAACGTATTTATTCTAAGTGATGGCCATACAGGAACAGGAACAGAAAGACCCTTTTACAATTTTTTTAAAGTATGGAAAACATTTTAAAAATTTAGAACAGCCAAGCCGTGTTTTCTGGGCTACAGTACCTGACAGCAAGAAGGGAGGGGACAGAAAAGCCGTGGGCAAACACCAAATATCTGCACAGCGCTGTTTTTCAGTCCTTACCTCTCACACCCAGTAAGGTGTTTCACGACACAGACAGGAGGGTTATCTGCTCTATTTACCAGTACTGCATTGCTGAGGAATTTGCAATTCCTACGTAAATCAGCTTTCCCAGCTCATCGGACAACTCTTTGCAGAGGCTCCATGCACCCAAGTGACCTGGAACTGAAGCTGAAGCGCCCGAAGCTGCCGTGCCCAGGCCGGGGGGGGTGCGACCCTCTGCTCAGCTGGGCCCCCCACACGGGGGTCATCCCCTCCTGTGGCTTTTGGGGGATAAAGGGGCTGACGCTACGGAGGTGCGAGCGCTGTGGCCGTGGCCATGTCAGCGCTTACACGGGCAGGTCCCGCGCAGCACGGGCCAAACTGTCCCTTGCCGTATACAGAAACGGCGTGCCGAGCCCCGCATTAGCAAGGCAATGCTACTCCTTCGTAAGAAGCTGGGGGTTGTGTCACACAGGAGAGTAAATAAAACCACCGAAGATGACATTTTCTCATCAGGTCAATAAACAGCTTATAAACGAAACCTTTGTAGCAGGTGGAGCACCCGTTAACTAAAAGATGCAGAATATGAGGTTCAAAGTACAGCAGGAAAGCACCCAGGAAGTTTACCTGCCTGAGATCTCCCCAATTCCTTCATTTGCTAAATATCTGACTATTCCCAACGCAGAAGCACAGTAGTCCTAAGGCTTTTTCTAAGTGAACCTCACCCCAAAGGCCATAGCCCCGCTGCGCCTGTGCTTCCACCTCCCAACAGGGGCAGCGGCGAAGCCCACGGGCAGAGCAGGCTCCGAACTACTCAGAGACAAAGGTGGCAAAGTTTGGTACTAACATGGGAAATGTTTTCTTCCAGTTCTTCGACTCTTTCCAAGGCTGCATTCTTGGTCTCAGCATCCTCCAGTAAAGCTCCCACATCAAAAACGTTATCCAGGTAGGCTTGAATTTGCACCTGCAGTTTGTCACTCTCCGTGTGCTTCAGTTTCTGTAAATCCAAAAAGACAAGGGTGTCACTCAGCACGGGCAGCCCTTCGCAGCAAGAGGGCCGCAGGCAGCGGACGGGGCTCAGGCCGCTTCCACCCCCCAGAAAAACACTTTGCATTCTGGGGTCGTAAGTGGTAAATGGTAATTTTTGAAGACCAAACATCCAGAGCTTTCAAAAAAAGGTAAGCGGCATCTTATCTTCTGGTACTACAGAGGATACTACCGCCTTCCTCCGTGCTTGCTGCTGGATTGTGGCAAGCTTTGAATCCACCACCCAGCCCTGGGACGGTGCGAGGCCAGCAAGGCGGCCGGCCACCGGGCCCGATCCTGCCGCTGCCCGCGGTGGCCAGTGAGGCCATCACTTGTGTTTGGGTTCGAAGCAGCCGTGTGGCCCGGAGCAAATCCTCCGATTGCTCTCGCTGACCTCACGCTGGGTTTGCTGGGTTCAACACGAGCACACTTGATCTCCAAAGAGAGCATCAGAGCAGGCTTTGAACCGCCCTGCCCGCTCCCCATGGACTGCAGGGTTTGTGCCACCCGGGGACCCGACCCTAAGCAGACCCGTGCTCGGTATCGTCACGTGTAAATACTTCTTGCAGACAGCAAAAAACCTCTCTCCTGGTTACTGCCGAGCAGAAGTCAGCAGGGACAAATCAATCCCTCGTCAACACGAGCACTGTTTTCATGTGTGCGCTCCCGAGGGCAGGGAGAGAGAGAAGAGTACAAAAGGGGAAATATAAAAGCAGCTTTCTTCTGAAAGAGAGCGTTTCCCACGGGATGCCAGAAAACGCCCGGCTGCCAGGAGAAAACCCAAAAAGAGGGGTTTTTCACACAGAGACGGAGGGGGCCCTGGCAGCACCTGAGCTGGGGCTGACACGAGGCCTGCAGCCCGCGGCTGGCGGGCAGGGACGTGGCGGGGCGAGGACGACTGTGGTTCATCCTCCCTTTGTTATAAGGCAAAGCTACAAATTTAGCTCCCACTCTGTAATTGCAGTTAGTTGCAGCTGATCTTTCTTCTGCCGGGGTGGCTCCAGGCCACAGCCCCCAGTCACAGCGGCCAAGGCTCTGCATTTTTAGCAGACCATGGGAGAGCGCTCCTCTGCCCTCCTGAAAGCTCTCGGGTAAGGGGGCTTCAGGAGGTTTAAGGCTGGGCTGGGCAGCGGCGGCGCTGGGGGACGTGGCGTGGTCCCAGCCCGCAGCCCCATGTGGGGTCAGCCCCGCTGGGAGGGCAGACCCACGCTGCGAGGCGCTGGAGACTCGGGTCATAGGATCATAGAATAGTCTAGGTTGGAAAAGACCTTCAAGATCATCAATTCCAACTGTTAACCTAACCCTGCCATCCCACCATTAAACCCTAAGCACCTCATCTCTCCTTCTTTTAAATCCCCCCAGGGGTGGGGACTCGACCACCTCCCTGGGCAGCCCCTTCCAGAGCCTGACAGCCCTTTCGGGGAAGAAATTTTTCCCAATGTCCAACCTAAACCTGCCCTGGCGCAACTTCAGACCATACTCACATCCAAATACTCATCCAGGCCGAGCTTCGTAAATTCGTACTGCAGGTGGACTCTGAAGTTCATGTCCTCCACCGAGTGGACAACGATGTTGATGAACTGCATGCAAGCCACCTGCAAGGAGAAGCCACATGTGAGAGGCGGCAACGGCACGGCCCCGGCTGCCCCCCAAAACCCCAGGCGCAGGGTCGGAGCGGGCTCTCCCGGGGCCCCACGGATCAGACACAGCCAGTGACTGCATTTCCCTGCTATTACTACGAGGGGAAACTGTGATCCGCTCTTCTGCAGCTTTTTTCCAAGCCGGTGCTGGATTCGGGCTTACGGGGCGTTCGTCTGCTGTGATAAAGGCAAACACGGGTTCCAGAAATTAAGTCATGTCTGGAGAGTCTACCTTTACTGCGTGCCGGTGAACAGAAACACTTTCCATGCCAGCTTGCACCGCCAGACATCATACAAGCACCCAAGCTCTTAAGAAAACAATGCTGTTTCTGAAAGGGCCCGTGAAAGTGAGATTAATTTTGCAACTGGAACCCCTAGCTTAGGAAACGGGGCTTTCACAAAAGGCGCCTTGTTGTTTGCAGAGAGCCAATTTCCAAACCTGTGGTTTGGTAACTGAACAAGGGACCAGATCATAGGAGTTGGCATCCGAACACGTCCCAGCCCAGCGAAGGAAAGGGAAAGGCTCTCGAGCGAAGCGGGTCGCGAGCAGTATGAGCGGCGGGGGAACCCCCCGCAGAGCGGCAGGGATCGGGCTACAAACCCCAAAAGGTTTGCCCTTCACTTGAATGTAAGGCACGGCCAAATCCTGCTCTGCACCAGGAACCCCAGCCCTCTTTCAGCTCACAGATGATGTCTGTCGCCCTCTGAGCTGCTTTTAGAGAGGGTTCGCCTTGTCCTTGCTGGGCTTCTGGAGGGCACAACCCTATCCTGCTAGCAACCCTGCAGCTGGGGTAACACCGACCTTCTCAACATAGCTGGGAAGTATCTCAGTAGTTCTAGAAGGAATCTGAGAGAAGATAAAATCAAAGCAACCTGATTTTACCTGCAGGACAAGCCTTCAGGAGACCCCACGTTTCTGGGTCCTTTTGTGAAGGCCACTCACCAGCTTGCTGCAGGAAACTGGCCAGTGCTCTGTGATCTGCTCTAGGGCCCAGAGGATAAACTGATGAGCAGGCATCTGCTGCGTGGTGGCCTGTGACTACAGGTCCGTCCAGGATGCCCCAGGATGCCCCTTCCAGCTGCTGAGCTGCCATAAAAACCTTCCCGGCTGAACTGCCCGGTGCTGGCCAGCTTTGGAGGAGCCAGGGACACAACAAACGTCAGTCAAAACCTTCCAGCTCCATCTTCCCATGTAGACCCTGGCCAGCTTTAACCACTCTGTTTCCAAAATGACTTTAACGCTAGACAACGCAAAGCTGTGAGACCGGTAACAGGGATAACCCCAAGGAAGAGAGGAAGGAAGATGGTCTGAAGATTCACCCAGGAGCTCCTGTGATGCCCACCTCTTGGTGTGTACCCATCTCTTTCTTACACAAACGACCTGATCCAGGCAGTTGGAAACCTAGCTTCGGGTTTCGAGTTTTTGCAGGACCCTTTCCAGCGTCTGTGGCGAACCGTGGTTCCTCCTAGTGCTGGTACCGGCCTTCGCCAGCTGAACCCCGCTGTCCTGCCCAATCCCCCACAGCCAAATAGCTTTATTTCAAAAGCGCTTTTGTTAAACTTGCTTTGGCTCTCACAACGTTAGGGACAAATTCTCATTTCCTTTCTCAGATCCTTACATACACAACTAAGGAATTTATCAAGTCAAAGACAGCTAATCTAAGAAAGTTGCTTTTAAAATGAAGTGAGTCAATGTCAACAACAGGAACCTTCTCTAAAACACTTTTGCCTTTTTGCTGCTCTTTCCTCCCTGTCGATCCATGCAATTAACCACGGCCCCTTCCAGCCCCAGCTTCCCAGACAGCTCTCCATTTAGGGCAACGCGAAAGCCCGGTCCTGCAGGAATAGCTCTTTGTTTATGTTCAGTCGTTGCAACTCCTTGAATTACTCGAGCTTTAACGTTACGTCCTGGAGCCTGGGCTCCGGCGCCCGTTTCATCCCGTCCTGCGGAAAGGAGCGATGTCTGCCCTGGGCCCCCCCCCGGCGCAGCCCGCGGGCCGGTACCGCAGCGAGCCGGAGGGCAGGGGCCCACGGGGCTCCCCGCTCGCCCCCCGAAGCGCGCAGCAGCACGTGGAGCTCCTTAGGGCCAGACAGTGACAAGAAACCAGCGGCTCTGCCAAATCTTTTGTCCCAAGCTCTCTCTTCTAGCTTTAGGCTTGTCAGATGGTCAAGCCTGTAGCTGGTGGAAGCAGCCCAAAGGTGCAGATTTTTTAGTATTTGGGCAAGTCCTGAAAAAAACGTATTTATCCTTTTTCAAGCCAATTCCACCACTACCTCCAACCTATGGCCTCAGAGGAGCCGGGAATTTTCTTACAGGCTGTCCAGATGGATGCTGAGTACCCACAGCTCACCGGGCTCGTACGGACGCACACTCACATGCATATTCCCTATTATACCCTTACAATGCACCATTTAATATCTTAAGTAAAGATGAGGGATGATTTATTTTTTTTTTTTAAAACAGGGGACAAATCCCACAGCTCACAGCAAGCAGGCTGCTGCCACCGGCTCGTTTCCAGGCTGCACTAAGCCGTGCTCCTCTCCCACCCCCCAAATACGATTACCCCTCCCTGTGAGCACGGGAAAAATGACTGAGAGTCAGGTGTTGAGGACGGCCAAATCTTTCTGTTAAGTTACAGACTAAACTGTAGGCACAGCTGAGAATACTTAATGTATACTGTGCCTACCAACATGGCCTTACTGGGACTGCAGTAATAAGGAACAAACCCAACATGTCAGAGTGGCTGAGAGCAGCTTGCTAACGTGAGTACAATTGCAAGGATCACTGTAACTTCTTTTTTCTTTTTAAGTACAAGGAAGAGGCCATCCTATCTTGTTCACACCACCTCCTTTTTATTCTGCTGTGCCCTCGAGGGTGCGAGCCTGCCCTGGCCATCAGGGCTTGCCTGTAGAAACAGCGCAGGGGGTGATTTAACACCTAATTCCTGGCAGAAAGAGGTCTTTAACACAACGCTCAGCACTAAAACCGTATAAAGTGTCACAGATGCTGAACAGAGGCCTCAGCAGACGGTGGGAAGGTGGGAGGGTGGGAAGCCCTCCTCTGCTCTCTCCCCAAAACAGGGTCACACCAGATCCAAGGCACGGAGCATGAGCAGTGCAACGGAGACTGCACTGACTGCTTTCCAATTAAAAACAGGACTTAAACTTCTGACACGAGCACTCACTTGCCATAGACTTTAAAGAAATGAATGCAGAAGTATTTTTGACATGGGATACATAGCCAGCTAGCTCATCCTTACTGTCACCACCTCTGCCTTTCCCGTGATGCCAACATGCACGCTGGCGCTGGTGCCTGCGGGTGCCAGCCAGAGCTTCCTCTCTCGCCGTTCCCCCCCGGTGCTCCAGGGGAAGTGGATTTGGTGAATAATCATGCATATGCACATTGAGGAACCAAAAGTGCTGCGAACTACGGCTATATTTATCAGCAGATAAGGACAGACAGCAGCTGCAGCCAGTCTCTCCCACACTTCCCTGTCTGTGACTCTCGGGATGTTGGCAGACGGACAGAACACGATCTTGACATTGCAGAAGCTGCTGCTTTGCCGCAGCGAAATAGCACGAACGACCAAAAGGCCACTTTCCTCTTACCTTTGCTGCGGTACAAGGCATTTCTTGAAGATAACCGAATTGAACCGAAGCTAAAAATGAAATGTACGTTATGTAGTTTGGAAGATTAAAAAGAAAATTGTATCGTGGTCATGTTGGGCCAAGGATCAAACGGCACGTACATCTCTGCCTACGACGGCAGGACCAGACACAAACACCACTGAGGCCGAAGGCTGCTGCTGGCAAACAGCACTCACCATGAAGTCGATATTGTTGTCTTCGTTTCGGAAGTGCTCCATCAGCTTCTCAAAGCGCTGCTTCTCTCCACACACCTACAAAAGAATCACCGCGTGTCTGTTAAACTACAGCCTGCGAGGCAGAGGGTGAACAACATTTAAAAAGCAGCTCAAGCGCTTCCTCAAAACCTCTCCGTCCAGGTTTCCTCTCTTGTTAAAAATATTCCTCTTCGTGACAAATTCGGTGGAGGAATCAGAGGTGGACACCTGCGCTGCGAGTCTAAGGGGTCAGGTACAATTATAACAACTCTTTGTACCTTTTTTCCCCCCTAAAAATGTAATCATACCCACGGACGGTCCAAACGTAAGCAACAGAGTTGCACCAGGCTATGCCACAGGAGGCCTCGGCCTCTTCCACAGCGCAGAACTGGCTTTCCACTGTAATATAATGTGATTGGGAAGAAGAATAAATTACAGGGAGGGAAAAAATTATCACCGGCTAAAGGAGGAGTGAAACGCATCAGCGTAAGGATCAGCTGGTCGGAATTGCAGAGCCGTAATACAGGGGTGTTGGCAGGAAACACAAGCAACTGGAGGGGGAAATAAGGTCTAAGATACAGCACTTCTCAGGATACTGTTTAGATCTTATAACTTCCCGGTAGCTTCTCTGGCTCAGCCCTGCTTTTCTCAGAACACACATGATCTAGAGAAATCCACACCAAAATCCCAAAGTATTAAGTAAGCTGGAAAGCGCAAGGGAGCAGAGGTGAGCAGCAGGAGGAGGTGCACCCATTTCCCCGTCCTCCCTGCTTAGCAACTGCAACTCCTCCCTCCCGGCTGCATCCTTTGGGGTATTTTTTCTACCCCCGCGTGAATACACTGACCACCTCAGCCAGCTCCTGCCCCGCACACAGCCGTCCCGGCGAGCCCTGCTGTCTCAGACGGGAGGTGATGAGGGCACTGCAAAGGGTCCCACGTGTTCCCAAATCCCCCAGGAGCTTCCTCATGCCCTGCACCATGAGCTGACTTTCTCACTTGCTGGGTTTTTGGCGTCAGACCAAGCAGTGAATGCAAGAAGAGCACAGGCAGGCTCTTCTGAGCAAAGCTGCAAGTGCCTGGGTAGGCACATCCATGCACAAACAGTGTCAAATGCTGTTCCTCAGACACTGGCTGTTTCAGAGGCACAGGAGAAGCTTGGAAAGAAGCTGTTTTGCTCTTAAATGTCCTGAAAAGCAGAGTCCGGTCATCTGGAGGCAGTCCTGCCCTTCTGCCGAGGAACAAAACCCTCGGTGAGCCCAACAGGCTCCTTCCTTCTTGAACCAGATTTCACCCCAATGTCCCGGGAGCACTGGGTGCTATGGATCGGGAGCAGGGAGGACAGCGGTGGGACCTCCAACCCGGGCTGTCCGCTTAGGGACCACCAGCTTCCAAGCAGCTCACCCCTCCAAGGCATCAGCTGCTGTTTGAAGAGGCATGCTCATGGCACAGTACTGGCGTGAAATTACCCAACGAACGGTAATTAAGGATTGGCAGGAGCACTTCTTCTTTAGAAACTAACCTCTGGGGCAGAGGCCAGTTCTTTGTATGTATTTCTACATTGGCCTCTCCCACAAGGAGACCAAATCCCCGATGGGGGTTTCAAGATGCTCCCAAAAAGCAAGTTCTTTACAAAGTATGTGTTATTATTACTATCCCCGTATCAGCTTCCTCTTTCTAACTGTGTCTATCTTATAACAGGTACCTACAAACTACTTAGAGCAGGTACCTACAATCTACTTAGAGCAGGTACCTACAAACTACTTAGAGCAGGTACCTACAATCTACTTAGAGCAGGTACCTACAAACTACTTAGAGCAGGTACCCACAAACTACACAACGGCTGGACTTGATGATCTTCAAGGTGTTTTCCAATCTATGATTCTACACAAAGACTAAGGCACCGAGCAGACCTCACTGGAGTCCCGCAGAGCTTAAGCGGGACCTAAACTGAGCTGATCACCCGATCTGCAAAGCACAGCGAGTAGTAGCCTGCTGGGTGACTTCTCACCACGCTTTCCACTGTCTGTTGTGACTGAATAAAACATACTTGTGGTGTGTGTGATCCATCTTCTGTCGTTCCTAAGCAAAATTGCCACAACTGGGATATTACGCAGATATTTGTGGTCAGTACCTGACGTCAATGGGACTTCTGCCACTGGATCTCCATGAGAGGACAGGGACGCTGGTTATGGTGAATTATTTGATACCACTGCCACCAATATTCATGGCCACAATCCCACAAGTTGCAAGGCTCAGCAACCCCCTGCCCACCCCCGCGGTAGGCACGGTGCCGGACTCCACACAAACACTTGCTAAAGTTGTATTTAAACGTTTCCAGCTGAACCTCAAAGACTCACCAGGTAGAATAAACACACTTAGACAACAAAGCACGCACCCTCATGAAAACCAGATTACACTTGTTGGTCAAGCAAATTATCATGGTCTTAAACCCAAAGGACTCGGCTCTCTCTACAGCCTATGCCATGGAAGTGGTTTTGAAGCATTAAATGTCGTTACGTGGGGGGTTCCACCAGGCCCATAACTCACACATTAAGGTCTGAGATAGTAAAACAGAGCCGAGCCAGAGCCACTCTTGGATGGAGCAAGATTCCTTGGTATTGCCTGGCCTGCAGTTTTGCAAGGGGCATGAGCTGTCTCTGCTTAGCAGAGATGGGGGCCCTGGGACACGGAAAGGACGGGTGAGTTTGGAGAGCCACTGCCATTCAGCCTCAGGCTGTAAATCTTCAGCCTAATCTTGGGCCTTTCTTCAGGAGTAATCCTTGTAAAGCCCCCCTACAGCGTCAGGAATCGCCTTGCTGGGAGATCAAAGCCCAGACACCGCATACACGTTGCTGATGGTTAGAGCAGCTCCAACGAAAACGGAGGGCGAGCGAGCGAGCTCCTGCCCCGGCCACCCAGCGTGTTTGCTTTGCCGCGGGTGGCTCAAGAGCTGGCATCACTGGTGCAGAGCCTTAGGCTCTGCAAAGCCACCAAATGGCCAAACTCAAATCCAAACCAGCCAGGAACACCCTTGGGAACCAGGGAGATCACCCTGAGCATTTTGGCATGACCACCCTGGTTTAACAGGCGTGCATTTAGAAGTGAGAGGTGGGATGAGCGCACTCCAGCGGGGACCAGAGCATCTCCGCACCGGACAACAGCACCAGTGCCTGCCGGCATCCTGCCCGGCTGCCCCGCTCCCCGCGTGCAGGACCAGCAATCGCTCCATCGTGAAGAAGCTCGGGTTGGTTGAGCATGCAGCAACGTGACCTACTCCGGGCACTCACCACGAATGCCCTCCCGGGCACTTTCTTCCCGAGGGCCCCCCGAAGCACCCCCTGGCAGGGTGCAGCCTGCAGGCACGCAGCTCTGCTGCGGCGCACACCCCTCCCGGGACGCACATGCTTCCATGCAGGAGCAGCACGCCCTTCAGGAGGAAATGAGATGGAAGGCTGCAAAAGGAAGAGCCAAAGAGAAAACTCAGAATCCGGCCGAGTTTCGGGAGCCTACTGGCACTGTAAGGATCAAAGGCAGCAGCTGCCCGCTGATATAATTTGATTTTGGAGGCGTACGCTGGGGCTGATCCAACTCCCGCTCAGAGCAGACCCAAGGAACCCTCTCCTTGACTTGCACCACAGCCTGCTTAGAGGCACTCATCCCTCCGTTATTATCCCAAGCCATTTTTTTCCTACTATAGTACATGGGATGGGATTTCAGTTTAACCAACTGCAAATTCTCCCAGCGCTCTCCGTACTCTCCCCTCCCCACAGCACAGTTAAGAGTCACCATAACAAAGGGGGAAAAGTAGGTTCATCTCAACGCTGAGCTCTAAGCGATCACAGCTCTCTTGCACCGGCTTTGGAAAAACCGGAGCCGATTCAAACAAAATCCTGTCTTGTGGAATCAGACGTTAACAGCGGTGCATAGGATCACTCAACAATAAAAGCCAGAAGGACTGATTCCTGGGAAATCTGATGTTAAACCATTCCACATGGATGAGGGAAGCTGACATAAACAGCTACAAGCCACTTACGGCCGACTAATTAAATTAAGGAACAAGCTGAAGTGGTACAGCCCCGGCAGAGAAGGGCTGATCCCGGGACGCAAGCGGCCCTGGCTGGCCGGGATGCAGCGGCTGATAGCAAGGGGAAAAGCAACAACAACCTGCGGCTTTCGGTGGCTGCTCGCAGATAATTCACACTATCATCAGATGAGTCAGTGCTGGGAACATGCGCCTTTCAAGAGACAGCGAGCTGACTTTCATGCAATGATATAATTTATCCTGGAAGATTAAAGAGAGTGAAACTGTAGATGAAGCCTGCAGCCTGAAGATTGGCCAAAATCCAAGACGAATGCTGAAATCAAATCCCACCACATAAAACCATATGTTGCCGTTTATATTTGAATAAATTTCCAAGGTCTGTCATTTGAAAGCATGGCTGGGACTAAGGAAGGCCGATCTTTCTTTTATTAGCATTATTCTGTGTAAGAAGCAAGATTAAACGAGTTACCACAGCTATAAAAACCCCTCTGTCTCTACTTAGGCTGTGAAAAAAGATTTGTAGGTTGCCTTAAGCCCACGTCATTCTAGAAGAACAATGTGGCTTTATGGAAAACCACCCACGAAGGGTCCTTTCTCCGGAAAGGCTTTGGGTGCTAACGAAGCACGCCCGTCACAGATCTATTACACAGGTACAGTACAGTCCTGTAAGGAAGCAGAAGGATCCGTTATGAAAAATGTAGTGATGATTATATCCATAGCCACCGGGCAATGCTCTCGGGCTGTACGGTTCACATCCAGACCACCCAAGAGCGAAGTTCAACTAGGACAACCCTCACGTGGCCAGATTACTGTACGATGCTCCAGAAAGGCATCCCGGGCAGACGGCAAAGGACACCAAGGGTATTTTGGAAAAAATAAAGATGTTTTCATGCGTGACGTCAGGCAGAAAGTGAAAATCCAGGCTCATGGAAGCACATCCATCGTCCTCCTACCCCAGGCAGTTATCTACCAACATGAAGCACCACCTCGTTTTGCTGGAGGATGGCGCTCGTTAGCTAACCCTCCCCACAAGCGAATATAGCGAATATAGAGACGGCAGCGAACACAGGCGGCATGTCAGGCTTTGGAGCTGCAGCTCGTCGGCGGTACAGAACCCACGCTACGAGAGACAGCCGCCAGACTGCCACCTCCTCCACATCTGGAGGACCAGTGCTCCCAAGCCTGCGATGCGGTGTCCCATCCCGATGCAGAAACTGCCCACCACGGCCACCTCGATGCCAGCGTCCATCCGTCAGCCAGGGGGGCGGAGGGAATGATGGCTCTGAGCTAGCAACCTGTGTTTGTAGGAGAGACATCAGTAGGGTCAGCCGCTCACAGAATGCCCCGGGCCAGGAAGCAGGCACCGCCTGGTGGGCCCAAACTCCAAACAGAAAATGAAATCATTTTGGCTGCATTTCCACTAGAATACAGCCTGGCACGGCAAAGGCAGCTAACAGAGATCTCAAGGCCGGGAAAACAACTCTTACAGAATCACAGAATGGCAGGGGTTGGAAGGGACCTTGGGAGACCTAGTCCAACCCCCCTGCCCAAGCAGGCTCCCTCAGAGCAGGGGGCACAGGACAGCAGCCAGGTGGGGGTTGAAGATCTCCAGAGAAGGAGACTCCACAGCCCCCCTGGGCAGCCTGGGCCAGGGCTCTGAAGGACCAAGTTTAAAATACCTAAACCTTAGCAAAGGCTTTGCAATACGGGCTGTTTTCAGTCAGTGCAAACACTAAAATCATAGACTCATAGAATCACTTTGGTTGGAAAAGCCCTTTAAGATTATGGAGTCCAACCTTTAACCTAACCCTGCCATCCCACCACTAAACCCTGTCTCATCTATCCTTCTTTTAAATACCTCCAGGGATGAGGACTCGACCGCCTCCCTGGGCAGCCCATTCCAGAGCCTCTACCATCTACCACGAGTTGCCCAAAGGCTGTTTTGAGCTGCTCCCTCCTCCTTCAGGGACTTCTCAAGTTCTGGAAGAGCAAGAGGTGGCAGCACAATTTCCCAGCAAACACGCACTGCGTCCACCAACGCCGCCCGTGCTGGCTATGGTGTTCTAAACAGCCTGATGTATGCGCAACCCCAAAATTCATGGGACCCTTTTGTGAACCTTTCCTCCTGTCTGTGCTCCTTTATCCGGCAGCACAATGCCGCCCTTCTCTCCCCCACAACAGCCCACTGTGAGCAGCGGATCCCACCACCGGCAAGCAGCGCTCCACAGAAACACTTTGTTTGGGCTGATCACGCTGACATTTTTGCAGTTTGCTGAAGAACAAAAAAATCCGTTCTCCCATAAGCTACTGGTTAAGCAAACAGTTATTTAATACTTGCTAGGTTCAAATACCTTTTACGTCTCTACCAGCAGGGTTAAGGCACTCTCAATACACTGCTGCGGTGCAAAAGACAACAAATGGATTTACATTTTCCAGCACTTGCAAACAGTTTCTTGCAGTACCGAGCTATCAGAATGGCCCGTAAGGGTAACTCAGAACTGCTGTTTTCAGCGCCGCCGTTCGTTATTCAAACAGGGAAATCGGACGCTGAATTCAGCACTGTGAAAGCTGAGGGCTGAGCAATATTGCCTCACTTCGCCGGAGTGAAAACTGATGGAGGTGAACAGTGTGGTTCGCTTGCCGTGCCCCCGCCTTGCAGCTCCCTGCCCAGCGATTCCCAGGAACCGAGCCTCTGTAAGCTCGGCCTTAACGGCCACAGCCAGGCGCTGCGCGAGGGGACGGCAGCTCTCCTCACCTGGCGGGTATTTCAGAGCAGCAAACACCAAAGTCAATTAAATCGACGTTAAAACAAGAGGGAGCACCGGCGCGCCGGACCCCGCTCCTCTCCCTCATCCCCTGGTCTCCAGCAAGTTAGGCCAGGGAAGTTCAGATGCTGGAATAACCACCAGGCGATGAGCTTCGCCCAAGTTTTCTGGATTATCTGAATTCCCATTTATTTTTTTGGCGTCTCTTCTTGTCTCGGAGCAAAACAAGGCGGGCTTTTTGAAAGGTATGGTTCATCTTAGGAAATGCACCTTAATTCTGGTTTTATTTTTTAAATACTGAAATTATTTCCCGTACGGAGAAGCACACAGGCACACACTCACCTTACCGAATTCCATTATTCTGGTATATGCTTGTCTAATAATCAATTTAACTGCTTTGCTGGATTAGAGCCAAAGTCGGGAAGTGTTCCCTGCAGAGAGCCAGGATTATTTCTGGCTGGCTTTCTGTCTCGCTACAGATCCCACTCAATTCTTTTGCCTCCTTGGTTTGGATCCGCTTTAAAACGACTATTGTGCTTATTTATTTAAAAAAAAAAGAGTGGTAGAGTCCTCTGGTCTTTTCCCAGAAATATTTAGTTGCTACTGAAGTAAATTCTCCTACGTTTAGAAGGGAGAATAACACAAAGCTGCACAAGGATCTCAGATTGCGCTCCTGAAAATGTTAGTGAAGTACATTCACAAACCGTCACCTTCAGCTCTTCCCCAAAGCTGAGGAAATAAATATTTGCAGCAAAGCCACCATTTCTTTGTGGCTGTTTTCATCACGCGATCACATTAGCACCATCGGCTTGCGATTTTTTTCAACATATCCATAAACCTGCTGAAGCCTTCCGTTTATTGGCGACTAGGCTTGCCGTAAATGAAAAACATGTAAGGCACGTGAACACAACAGCCAACTGGAAACGCCGCAAAAAATGTTCATTTTGAGCAGAGCGAGGCCGTGAGCGAGCTGGAAAACAGCTTTCTGCACTCGTGGCCTCAACAAGCTTTAATTCTGTTGAACTGCAACTTTTCTGGTCGTTCCCTTTCCAGGCGTCCTCACCAGATTTCATAACCTCGCTCCCAGTTCGCCTGCCCACGTTATTTCTGTGCCTGAGCTCTGAGGAATCCTCACTTGGGTTTGGTAATGCTGTGACAGCCTGCGACCAAACGCGCGGTCTTTGAGCTGGGGATGGAGTTTATCACCAGCGCGACCACGTGAAGCCTAGGTTCCTCGGCTCTAATGAACTTTGCATAAAACACCTGCCTTTCCCGCCACCCATCCCAAGCTACTCCTTCCTCTCCTGGTCTCCATTCCCTGTCAGTAACAACGGTTCCAGATTTTTTTTTTTCCTGTTGGGTTCAGCTGTGTTCAACTCAAGCTCCTCGTTTCTGGTACCTTCTTGGTGGCTTCGAAACAGCGAGCGCCGGGCTGTGCCCGTAACGCACGGAGCCTGGTCCCCTGCAAAGAGAAGCAACCTGCACACAAGCATCAGTGATTTCAGGTGAAGTAACCGGGCGAGAATACCGTTCAAAAGACAGCTTAGCAGAACCAACCGCCCTCCCTTTGAGCACCCTGCGCCCAGCCAGCCAGAGATTGGCCTGTAACATCATTTTCAAATGAAAAGTCGTTTTCAGAAAGAATTCTCGACAAGATTCAGATCAGCTGCGGTTTGCCAGCTCAGCCAGACCCTGAGAACCAAATTCTGTTCTCATTTACATCAGAGCAAAGCTCAAAGCCTAATGAAATATTTGATGTTCACCCTGATGTAAATGAGAGCAGAATTTGGTCCGAAACATCCTGTTTTCCCTACTGACTTTATTACAGGGTGAGTGTTAGGCGTGAGTTCAAATTTCTTTTGAAGTTATTTTATGGCAAGGAGATAGAGTGGCAGAGATCTAGTTTGACGGGTCTAATCTGCCCTAAATACGCACACAGCGTCTGATGAAAGAACCGCAGAGAAGCTGTGGCAGCCCTGCAACGCCTGCTTACAGAAGCCACACAAATACTAGGGAGCTTACAGTAATTTAAATTGGAAGAATACTGCTAGAAATCTAACCCCGGGTGCCTTCCATGTCAGCAACTCAGAAGATTTTTAATATACCAGCTGAATGAGTTATAAACATGAAGACTTGAAACCATTACTGGAAACTTGCCCAGGAGGAAACTGGGGAACAACAGCACGGAGCAAGAAATAAGCAGCACAACTGGATAAAGAGAAGAAGAGCCAAACGCCGAACTGAGAGAGGTACAACCCCCGCTTCACCTGACACATCCCACAGTCCCACTGCAGCAAACGACTGGCAAACGGGAATGGAATAAATAAATAAATAACGGCAGACAAACTGAACGTGTTACGCTACAGCTTCTGAATGTCAGCAGGAGGGGGAAAAAAAAAAAAGGGATGATTGAGGCCTTGGAAGAAAATGAAGGCGCCAAACTTTGGCTAAAGATGTCAGGACAGAAAGAGAGCAGATGGGACTTCACACATCCTCGCCCATGACCACGCAAAGGGCCCGTGCGATGAGCCGTACAGACCACCCCGACCGGCGGAGGTCAGCCGTAGCCACTTTGCCCAAGGTATCTGCAATCCCTCGCGTCGTCCTCCCTAATGACTCCTATTTCTTCTGTAATAGAGCAGTAATACGCCAGAAGAAGAATTTAAGCCTGGAGTAACAACAATGTGCTTTGCATGTTTACAGGGCTTCTCCTACTGAAAGCACTTCTCTCATATTACCCAATTGTTCTTCCTAACAACCTCATCTGCATTTGCTTCCCCGATTCCTTCCTTTCACAAAGGTGCAAATAAAGACAAAGATGCCGGCAGCTTGCCCAAGGCTACAGGTGAATAAATGAAAGAACCAAACGACAATTTCCAGTTCTAGCTCTGTGCCTGCATTAGAGGACTGCAGAGCTTTCCCCGGCTGGAAGCAGAACATCTCATTTCCATTTTCTGACCACCCCTTCCTCTGGCGTGACCCAGAAGCAAGGCTTTCTCCATGGTCACACGATACTCCCAACTCAACTTCCACTTCACAGCCAGGAAAGCCTCGCCGGCAGCCGTGCCATTCCCATTCCCTCTGTCCTTAGGTAGCTCTACACACCCAACACAGCTCACATTTAGGACAGGTCTGGTCTGGCAAAGCTGAGGTTCCTACAACAGGCCCACACTGGAGATTTACTTCAAACTTTTTTCTCTGGCTCTGTATAATGACGAGCACGTCAGGAATACAGTTATGGTGCAGCTCTACAACAACCATGCAAAAATGCAAATATTTACAGTGGATGTACATCAGAGATCCGTGCCTCCCCACCCAAAATAATTCCCCAAACACAAGAAGTACAAAAATGAACAGCTTGGCTTGTTGATCATCTGCATTAACCCACTTACTGCAACAGCGGCTTTAAGGAAAAGCATGCTACATGTTTATACAGAGGCCAGTTGGGATCCATCAAATCTAACAATTTTTGAGCTGGTAAACCCAGATTCATTTCTTAGAAGCATAGAATCATGGAATGTTTTGGGTGGGAAGGGACCCCCAGAGGTCCCCCAGCCCAACCCCCCTGCAGGAGCAGGGACACCTTGAACCACATCAGGTTGCTCACAGCCCCGTCCAACCTGGCCTGGAATGTTCCCAGGGATGGGGCCTCCACCACCTCTCTGGGCAACCCGTTCTTCCTTGATAATAAATTCACATATATATCCAATAGTCAAAATAAACTAGAACAACAGCTTTCTAGGACTTGATTCTCACACCAGTGCTTCTGAACCTTCATACAACGTTCTCAAATCCCATTAACTGCTGTATGCAAACATGTGATACACCCAAGGATGACACTGTTTTGCTCCACTCGAGCCTACTGGAATACCTGTATTAATTTCAGCAGTCAGTGTTCCACCACAGATACTTGATTTTGTAATACCTTCACAAATAAAATTCCTACTAATGGTAAAACCAGGAGTTTTGCATTTCAAGGGCTTGTGTAAAAGGCTCTGAAAATGGGAGATCTAATACACCATTCCTGGCTGTTTCACCTAAGAACATACAAAATGTTTAGAGACAGAAGAACTGGAGTGAAGCTCTCAAGATCTCCATTAAGTTTTCCACTTCAGGGACGCAGCTTGACTGACCAAAAAGTCCAGGGAGAAATTCACAGTCTGGAGTCATCTTGTTGGGATTATGGCTCTTCTACGCAAAAGCACACAAAATGATGGCGTCAACAGCGCTGTCGGATTCTTTGCAGCTCAAAGTGACTTATGGAATATCTGCAGTTTATGGAAATCTAGGAAATTTAGCTGAATGAGAAAGCTCCAGCCAACACCATGTAAGAGACCTATTGACACGTGCATCAAATTCTGATAAAGCAGAGGAACGTACCTCCTTAAAGTTATCGAATGCAGATAAAATGATTTCATGCCCTCCTCTGACGAGGCAAACAGCTGCCAGAAGTTCCAAGACAAGGGCCTTTGTCCTGCAAAGAAATGAAACCACAACAGTCAATGACCACCACGCGACGAAACACCCTCTTTCTGTTTGCAAAAGGGATGCGGAGACACTGGGAGACGTAGTTTGCATTCCCGTGTATTTTTAATCTCTCTAAACTAGTAAACCTGCAAGATGCGTAATGCTGAGCATCATCTGATCCAGGGCATTTTGACTCTCCCAGGATCATGCAGTTTTCCCCCATTTCAACGCTTCTCAAAACATGCAAAAATTTAAATCACAAATTGTACTTGTGGGAATTCAAGCAAACCAAAGGCAGTTGCGTAACTCTGGTAAAGGCAGACCACGTCAGCCTTCGACAGCTCGTGCTCCCCGCGAGTCCACCTGCACAGACCCGGGGAGGAGGCGGTTTTACACAAGCCGGGATCACCGCACGTCAGCCATTAGTCAGCTGTCTTACACCACAACGCAGCCCGTTTCCTCCGAGCCCGGTTTGTAATGAATGGGTTTATAATTCAAATCTGTATTTTTCCTGATACAAATCTGAATTATTTTCTATGACAGTTTGTATTATTCATAGCCACACACACACACACAAAAAAAAAAAGACGTGGTTTGCTGAAGTAACTATAGGATGCCTTAGCACGTCTTTCCCCTCTTGAATCAGAAATCTGGGCAACTGATTGACAGCAGTGCTAACACAGGCATATTAATGAGAGAAGACAACATATTACTGAAGGAAAAGCATGCAATAGACTCAGTGTAACTCCAGTAAAAATAATCCCCAGTACTTTCTTAGAGGGTTCACATAAGGCAACAGCACCAACCAGACTTTATGGTCAGATGAGCTCTGAGCAGATATTAAAATCATGCAGACACATAGGAAATTAGTCTCATGCTAAAGCCATGACTCAAACCAGATGTTACAGAAAAAGAAATACCTTTTGGCTTTCAAAGTGTCAAGGTTATCTTTGGAAACCAGATAAAATGTTCACTTTCCTAGGAAATTTTAAATGTATCATTTTCAATTCTTACTCATCAATTTTTTTTTCCTGCCACAAGAAGAAAATCCAAGCTCTTTCAGACAGGGTCAAGGGCTTCTTACTACAGATCTTCAGCAATAACCCCTCCAAGGGCAGGCTATGGACCGTGCGTGCGGGGAGGCGGGGGAGCGATCTCTGTGAGCGGGGAGCCCGGGGGGATGCCCAGGTCCCCGGTTCTGCCCGGAGCACTCACCCACCGGCTGCCCACGCAGCTGGGATGGGGATGGGGAGAGGAGAGTTACGGCTGGGGCACCCGTTTGGGCACAACCAGAGGAGACGGAGTCCCGACATCCATCCTCCAGCTGGCCTGCCCACTCCTGCGGCACTCAGCTCCGCAGCGTGCACGGCCCGGGGATGGGATCGGCTCCGCAGCATCTCCCAGAGCTGCTGCTTCCCTCTTTGCACATCTCGGGCAACCCTAAGCACTCAAACCGCCGGTTTCTTCAAAAATCACGATGGGGCTAAACCAAAAAGAAGCTAGGTTTTGAACAGCACTGACATTAAGTTTTGTCTTCAGATTATTTTAGCCATCTTTGAAAGCTTTTTTCTTCCATAAACAGGAATCTAAACAACCCACTTCTTTCAAAAATGAGAATTCAGGCTCTCTCTTGATCACCTGATTTCCAGGCACAGGACACCAAAAATGATAAAAACAATAAACTTCCCATATCCTTCCCACGTCTGCTGTGCCCAGGCTTGCTGACTAAGGGCTAAATAAAAGAAAGGAAGGAAATACCTACTTCCATCAGGACAAGATTTCAGGCAGTGTACTGTAAGGCAAGCGGACAGCCTAAGCAAAGGCTATATCTATCTATCTATCTATATATCTATACATACACATATATAGTGCTGTTTAGTTCTGCCTCACCCCCTAGTTTTACCTTTCCTTGCAAACATCAGTATGCCAGACCTGGTTTCGTTAGACATGCAAGAGGCTCGTAGCTCCAGGCTTTGCTGGAAGTGGCTGCCAGGGTCACAAGTGTGCGTGGGGAGAGGAGGGGACGCAGCCTTGCAGCCGTCAGCTCCGCTGTGCAACCGCAACGTTACTGCCGCGGCTGAGCAGCAACCCGACACAGAGCAAGAATGACACCCCCTCTCAAAGAAACTCAAACCTAAGGACCCCTCGGACAAAATCTAGTTAAGAAGATTTTCCCATTCCTCACAAAAATCCCATGCTAAGCTGATCATTATCAGCAAGGTCGTCTTTGCACTGCAATCGAGCTGGAGCGCTTACGCAGCAAATTTTCAGCTGAAGAGTCAGTAGCTCCTGAAACCAATGGAACTAGAGGGCAATTGCTCATCCAATTTGCTCCATAATTTGCTCATCCAATTGCACCATAACACAGATTTAATCTGGCTCAGAATGAAGTACGATTGTTGCTACAAGTTTGTGCATAAACACACCCCTGAAAATCCCTTTCCATGTACTCTTTACTTACCTACTTCTTAAACCCTCCAAAAGCAAGTGCAGCCTACCTGGGATTCTTGTTGTTCAAACTTAGTGCAATTTCATTAACGGCATGCGGATGCGACATGACCATATTGAATCCATACTGAAAAGAGAAGGGGAAAATATTGTTTCAGTTTGGGGACTGAAATTATTATTTTTAAAATCCAACAAATTACATATCTCTGGCCAGATCTGGGGGCAGTCTTTCACAATGCTGTAAGCCAAACAAAGTGTCGTTGAGTTTACCGAGCCAACCATCTCCATCTACCACCGTGCCCAACAACTTCTCTGCCTCTAACAGTGTCAAAAGTACTCGGTTTGGCCACATTAGCCAACAAAAAAGGGTCCAAGAGCTGCTCCTACACCACTGCCAACCCCTCTGCTCACCTTTTCCCCTCCCTCCTCTTTTTATTTCTGACTGTCAAGTGCATCATTTACTCTCGAAAGAGGAATTTGCAATTCAGCTGCCAAAATCACTTCTTTTCCAGCATGCATGTTGTGCAGTTGTTGTACAAGTGCTGCTGCCTTTGCTCTCCAAAACAAAAAAAAAAACCTGCTTTGGAAAATACTGTATTGGTTATAAGCACGAGATCGTTGTTTGCATCCTTCCCATCAGAGGTAAGAAACCTTGCAAATCCCAGGGAGGCGNTTTCCAGCATGCATGTTGTGCAGTTATTGTACAAGTGCTGCTGCCTTTGCTCTCCAAAACAAAAAAAAACCCCTGCTTTGGAAAATACTGTATTGGTTATAAGCACGAGATCGTTGTTTGCATCCTTCCCATCAGAGGTAAGAAACCTTGCAAATCCCAGGGAGGCGGTGTCCCCCAGGGCAGGGGTCACACATGCAGCCGTGCCAGAAATACCCCGTGCGACCATACAACTCATAATAAAGGCGTTCACCACACAGGATCATAGAATCATTGAGGTTGGGAAAGCCCCTTAAGCTCCCCCAGCCCAACCGTTCCCCTACCCCTGCCATCCCACCCCCAAACCCTGGCCCTCAGCACCGCCTCTGCCCGGCTGTTAAATCCCCCCAGGGCTGGGGACTCGACCCCTTCCCTGGGCAGCCCCTTCCAGTGCCTGACAGCCCTTTGGGGAAGGAATTGTTCCCCAGGCCCAACCTCACCCTGCCCTGGCACAACTTGAGGCCGTTGCCCCTCGTCCCATTGTCCCTTCCCTGGGAGCAGAGACCTTTCTTTGAAGCACGTAACTTTTAACTGTTGCTGTTTTAGCAAAAAATCCCAAGTCTCTGAAGCTACCTGGGCATGCCGTAAGATCACAGCATCCCACTGAAGAGAAAAGAAACTCATGAAAAAATTATTAGCTTTGGTCTAGTTTATTCCTTGACTTGCAGTTACTGCAACTGCCTTCCAATAAACACGCAACAAGAGCGAAAGCTTGGATTTTCCATCAGTGTACTGCCCTTCTGAAAAATTTTCATATTTCCTAAGTGCTAGTCCTAACTTCTGAGGCAAATTCGAACTTCAGTTGTGTAGCTGCACGTCCCACCAGTCAGCACAAACTGAGCCCATCGCTGCAACCAGGAGCCGGACCAATATGCACGTGTGCTTATCTACGCGTGTCTTCACATCTGTACTAAATCACCCGCACGGGTACACAAGGACCGTGTTGTATCGCTTCCCAGCTACACTGCCAAAGAATAAGTAAGAATTTAAACCTTTGCATCAGTTTTACCTTAACCATTCAGCACTGTCCTTTTCCTTCCTCCTCCCCTTCCCAGCAACAAACCAGTTATGGGGTCCAAAAGAACAAAAAGGGAAATACCTGGTAATTCATTATGGCCCGTAAACACATGATGCAGACGTGAACGTCGTCTTTTTTACTCACTAATCTGGAATTTTTTAGTGTTCTTCGGCTCGGCAAGGTGTTATACCTGCAAACAGAAACAGCTCGCATCAATCACAAGGCTATTTTTAGGCGGTAAGAATGAAGGACTGGAAATACTCCTCCAGCGGGTGAAAATGTAGACATCTTCCAGTTCTGCAGAGCAGATGACCATCAGACAATCCACATGCAAACAGAGCAGAAAAAAGGGCACGGGCTGTTTACACTGGCAGCGTACGAAGCTCCGGATGCTCGGCTCCACGGCTGCCTGCTGGCCACCACAGCCCAGCCCAGGGCCAGCACAGGCCACGAGCCGCCGGTCTCAGCCCTTCCACCCGGCGCAGGCGATGCCGCCAGCCACAGCACAGCTCATCCAAAGCCAGGTACCTCCATCTCTCGTGGCATGGAACACGGAAAGAATGATCCACCCACAACCAGAGGTATCCTGGATTTTTTTTTTCCACGCACTTTCCTCCTCACGAGCAACAGCCCGGACTTTTAACAGACCTGAACATTCATAAGCATCAGCAAATGTATTAATTCCCACTGCATTTCGTTTAAGAATGGTGCCTCTCTTCGATTCTGCAGCTGAGCTTTCTGAAAGCCCTCCAAATTATTTGAGGAAAATACGGCCCTTAGGAACTTTCCTCAGAACAGAGGCATTAATTATTTTAATTGTAACCCCTAATCAACCTTGAATTCAATTAAGTAAGTACCCGGCATAAACACAAAGGGAAACCTTTAAATCTGTCATTTTGATGGCACAGTAAATGAAAACCACATCTCAGCTCTTCCTGAGACTCTGCTTATTTGCTTTAAGAAAAAAACACGCTTCACGAGCCGAGCACGGGAAATTGGAGCCAAGGAGACGGGCTGCCATATGAAATACATACGTGTTCTTACGTGTGTGAAATTGCCTAAGGAATGACAGGATTATGATTATGGTCAAGGAACTCTTTTGGCAGTGACGCACCAACTGCTGCAATCGGCCCACGGCATCCGTGGTGCCGCCGCGCCGCCCCGGCGAGCCCCGGGACCAGCACACCCAGCGGGATGAGCCCCATCCAAACTGCGGGGGGTCTGCAGGCCCCCCGGCTGTGCCAGGGACGCGGAGGTTCGTTCTCTGCAAAGCTGTGCAGGCTGCCCCGAGCAGCCCCAGCCAGCAGCACCGCGGGTGATGCTGACAGCGAAGGTGAGGGGCAGTGTTAGGGGTTGGAAAACCACATTATTTATCCCGCTCCCCCGACTGACAGCGTAAAACCAGGTCCAAGAAGGCCCAAGCAGGTTCTCAGTCACAGGGCTGCAGAATCCAGGAATTTGCTCCTGATTTACACCTAGAGAGCAGAGACCAGAAGGGCATCAGCTCGCTGGCTCGGAGGCTATGAAACCTCTAGGCAGGCACAGTAACCCTTTTGCACTTCCAACTACCACACTCGGGCCAGAAAGCGGAGGAAGAAAGTATAAAAATCTGCTGATAGGAAGACAGAAAGAAAAATAACGTGATGCACGTGCAGTGGAGTGCAAATTCTGACATTTGTTATGCAAAGAGCAACTCCGCTGCGGGAAGAAAAGAGAAATCCGTAGATGGAGCTTGACTGGTGGAGTAAATAGAAGCTCCAGTAAAAACAAGGCTTCTGCAGAGAACTGCAGCCGGCCTCACGCTTGCCAACGCCACCTTTGCAGCCTGCGGAACCTACGCGGGAAGGCTTTTCCTTCTCTTTGATTTGGGAAAGCAACTACAGCGGGGAAAGCTTCTGGATGACAGCATCCTTAGCTCTCATGCCAGTCCCTACCCGGGAGTCACGCGGATCAGTGCTGGCACCCAGCAATGACCCAAAGCACAACTGCAAACACAGGGCAGGGCAGGGTGAGGAGGGGAGCTGGCCAAGGGGAGAGCTTCCCGGGACACGCAGACCCAGGCTCTTCCACCCGAGAACCGTCCCAGTGCTCCAAGAAAGTATGAAAGTTGTGGGAGGGAGCCAAGAGGGAAGGATCTGTCATTATTTCTCATAACGTGGGGAACTACGTGGCAACACATGTAATTATTGGGTGACAGGATCAGAGCAAACCTGGTAATTTCCGAGGCACTCCTCCACACAGCGCTCCGGAGAGCGGGAGCTCTTCAGCACGGCGGCTGCGGAGCCCAGAGCCTGGCACGGGCTCCAGGAGTGCTTACACCAACTCACGGAGGAAAACAAAAATCCATCAAGGACTATTAAACATGAGATGCTTAAAATCTACAGACTGCTGGAAGCAGGAGCAGGTACCAGGAGCAACACCAGGGGGTACCTGCCTTGCTCGGAATAAGCAAGAGCTGTAAGCGTCTCCTGCGCCACGCGTCTGCTCCCGGGCACCGGCAGAGAGGGTGTTAGGTACGGCTTCGGTGTTACCCCACTTCGCTGTTTTCCTCTGACTTCCTCCGCATATTGTCATAGAATCACAGAATCCTTGAGGTTGGAAAAGCCCTTGAAGCTCCCCCAGCCCAACCGCTCCCCTACCCCTGCCATCCCACCCCCAAAC